>CP139504.1:162444340-162461274 GCA_021014915.2 Artemisia tridentata subsp. tridentata | reverse complement strand
GTACTTAAGAGACTTAAGCTAGTATTTATTATTTGCTAAAAGATATTCCTTTTATTTGTCATTAACAAAACTAATGAAAGATCAAAGAATATAAATAACATTTTTGAGACGCTATTTGTATTAACAATCTCCCCCTTTTTGTTGATGACAAAACATAAGGTATATTTTTGAGCAAGAGAATAAATATAGCATGAGTTCTTAAAAATATATATTAAGTTTGTTTATTAAAGAAAAGTTTTGTAAAAAATGTATGTACTGTGATGAATCACAGTTGATGCAAACTTAGTTCCTTTCTCCCCCTTTTTGTCGAAACAAAAAGAGTAGTGTAGCGGAATGCGATTTTGAGAACTTTAAAGCTCCCCCTTGTTTTATACTCCCCCTAGATGGAGTAATCAAGGAAATAATGCATGAATCTACAAAACAAATGGTTAGTATATGAAATGCTTATGAGATGCTCCCCCTTGATGTATACTCCTCACTTCTCGAGTACCAACGTATACTATGAAGGTATGATATGCTGCAAATGAAGTGTTAGTAATGAATGACTTCAATGAAGAAGTAGAATGCATTTGAAGTATTCTCCCAAACAAGCCTTTCAATAAGTTTTGACTTTTAAAAGTCAAAGTAAGTGTCTGATCATTATTTGTACCTAGGGTAATCATAATCAAGGTATATTATATGCTATATAAGAATGTTAGTTCACAATGATAATGATAATATGTAATATGTTGATCACTCATAAGCATAAAAACATCACATTCATTAATTGAAAATTATGTGACAAAAGTCACAAATATGATATGATGTTACATAAAATAAATCCTAAATAAAGACAACTACAACATCATCCTAGAAGGTTCCTAACAACACTTTTATTGAGGCGGATGAGAGATTGCATTGAGACGCTCGAGAACATGGTTCAAAATGAACCTCATCTCATTTTGAAGCTCATGGACTAAAATGTTGGTCCTTTGGGCCAAGTGAGATGTTCTCTCACAATGTGTGCAATCATGACTTGAAAAACCAGGAGGAAGACTAGGCTCCAAGTTTTGTGGTGGTGGTGGTGGTTGGTTGGTTGTTGTTGTTGGGTGATGGTTGTTGTGGTGTTTGGAGGGAGTTCATAAGAATTTTTGAATGTCCATTGCTTCATGAAGGCGATGGTCAACCATACCCGAGAGAGTGTAGAGACGGTTGAGCTCTTCACTAATCTCTTCTTGGGTTTGAGGCATATTCATCCACATTGCCTCGTCAATGGCAACTAGAGTGGATGTGGGTGATAGAGGTTGTTGTTGAGGTTGGGATGATTGTGCATCATGGTATAAAGGGCCATGGATATCCGGGTAAACCGGGTGAAAAAGCATTGGTTGTTGACCTTCAAAGGTCATGGGTGGAAGATTGGGTAATTTTGGTGAAAGTTCTTCTAAGTCATCAAGATGTGGTGATGTAGGAGGAGTCCTAAATAATTCCAAGGGTTGGAGTTTGGGTGATTTTGGTGGTGATGGTGATCTAACAGGCTGTGATGGAGCCGGTGGTGGAGTAGAGCTATTGGAGTAATGGTTGGTGGTGGTGTTTGTATAACAACGTTTGATGGTGTTGGGGTGGAGAGTGTAAGGAAATTTTCACTAGCAATGGGTGATGATATATTGAGAGGAGAATTTTCCTCAGATGAGGAGTTTGCTAAGTTGATAAAACAACAGGGTTTAACACTAATGCGGGCTGTTCTTCTTGAAGGTCTAGATGTGGAAGAGTTGTTTGACTTAGTCATGGTGAAGTATGATAGCTAAGATGTACAGGAGAGGAAATGGTTGTTGTGTAAAGGGATGATCCTAAAGTGCTAATTTATAGACAGAAGGTTTGTGAGTCTGTGTGTTTGGATTTGATGTGAATCCAATAGAGAATGTTGGTTACTAATGATTTGGAACAAAAATTTGTGCAGGTCATATCAATGAAGTCAATCCATTGAGCTTTGGTTGAGTAATATGTTGTGGATTTGCAGTTATTACAAGAAGATAGTGGAAAGTCTGATGATTTGATATTTCCACGGATTTGACGGATCCCTAAAAAGGGTTCCTTCTTTGTATCTGTTTGGTAACTCACACCTAAAATTTAAAAATTTAAATTTTGGTGGGAAATTTTGTTCCTAAGTTTCTAAGAATTCCTAAATGATTCTAAGAGGAATTGTGATCAGTGAATGAATCCTAAGTGATACTAAACATTTAAGATTTAAGAATCGGGATAAGTCGAAAAAGTTTTATAATTTTACTGGCAAACCTGCGGATCCAAATGGTTGCAAATGCGGAACCATGTTTAGCGATCCGCCAAATCCGCAGGATGGCGGATGGCGGATCCAACGATAAGCCTTGGCGGAACCCTGTTTTGGGATCCGCCGGATCCGTATGCCTAAAACTTAAAAACTAAACAGAACATATGTCATATTTTTCGTTTTTCGACAAAAACCCGAAAATTCACCTAGACCTTATTTAGCATCTAATATGTATAGCAAAACAACTAAATATGATTACATTAACACATGATTGCACATAGTTTAATCCGTACTTAGAAACTTACCGTTTTAGGTCCAAACACTGGCTATAACACGGAAAATTGATAACCATGATGGTTATCCACCTGCAAGTGTTAGTTATTACACATACATAACAAGTATTATCAGATAAATTCTAGACACATAGAAGTTTAACAACACAATATCCAACATTGTTTAAAATCAAACACTCCATCAACTCAGCTTCTTCTTCAACTTCTTCATCCCCTTGTGTAATTTCATCATCCAACGACCCAGATTCTTCACCATTCCTTTGATGTTTCGATACTCAGCGGATTCATGTTGAATTGGAGGAAGATGGCTCAAGTACTCGGGTGGAGGAATCCTAGAATTTGGCATACCATCATCTTCACTCATTGAAGATGATGAGGATGATGTTGGAACACGAGGACGTTTGCCCTTATCAACACTAACCCTAAAGTCACTCAAAGGAACGAAGGTATGTTCAATTTCATTGTAATCCGGAACAAAGCCTAAATGGTTTGGACGAGCGGGTGCAAAGGCTCTATAAAGTCGGGTTAAGAGCATACCATAAGGCATTGCAATCTTGCTTTGAACCGGAATGTCACACATTCTTTTGGAAACATAATAAGCAAGATTGAAGGGTTGATGAGTAGAGATGTTGTACATCATGTGACATAAACAAGCATTGATATGATCACGGTTTCCTATGGTGCACATCACATTTGCCCTTAATACATCCTCCATCTTCTTGAACTCGGGTTTGAGTTCATTAAGCTCCATTGCAAATGGATCTCTAGCAACTTCACGACCACGAAACATTCTTGTGGGGTTGTTCTTAGGAATGAAGAGATGTTCCCTAATCACTTCTTTTGATTCGAGAGGAGTGGCATATGGTGCCGTCCTATCGAGATTGGAGTCTAAGATTGTTAAGGACCATTTGTCCGAGTAAATACATGTCCCTTGACTTGGAATTCCTAAGACCTCACCAAATTGATCAAGAGGGATGTTGACAAGATTTCCATTTAGAGTAAAATGAAGACTTAAGTAACCTTCATCACTCGAACTAAGACCTACACTAGCATAGAACTCAAGTATGAACCTAGGAATGATTGATTCATCTATGTCTAAAAGAGAATCAAATCGAATTGCGGCTAATTGTTCCCTAAGTTGAGTTCCTTCATAGAATGATGAATCTACGGCTCTACCCTCATGGACATACTTTTTCTCTAAGGCTTTGAAAATTTCGATTTGGGCATTGGTTAGACCTTTGGTTTTGTGGACTTTGGGTAAGTAGTTAACGGTTTTCTTGTGATCGTAGTTGGTTGCGGGAGGCATGATTTTCCTAAGTACAAAAAGTTACATAGTTTTAGTTAAAATGATCAAAGGAAGTGTAAAATTCCTAGTGTGTGCCTACATGGGGACAATGTGGAGGTGCGGTTATCTCGACTCCTTTTTATGCAAGAAAAATTAGTTTATGCAAATTTTGTTTACAAATGAGAGATAACCCAAACGCTCTTATTTCAATGTAGCTACGGTTGAATGTACCCGAAAATACATATTAGTTATGTATTCCCTTTAGCATTCAAGAGACATTATGCAAGTGAAGTCTAAAAGATAACGTTTTTTGCATTTGTATGAACAATGTAAGAAAAAATCATTTTACCTAGTCGTTAGAAGATTTTAGTGAAAAATTTTCACGGGGTTTTTGTTAAATTAAGACAATGTGCTATGAGATGCAATTTCTAACTAAGAAAAACATGTTTTTAAGTATAATGCAATAAATATGCTTCATGATTTTTCAAGAATTATGCATATACCCCAAGTTTATGTTTTGTGCATGAAATGGAAATCCTAGACGCAGATCAGGAGTATAAATATGATAAGAATACTTACAGTGATGTTAGAAGCACAAATTTGTGGAAGAAAATGGTCTAAAATGTGATGGAGATTAAGTGTGTGTCGAATGCAGTAAGGTGATATGTTTTGGAGTGAGGAATGAATAGTAGTTGTTCTTGTTTATTAAATAATAAACTGAACTCAGCATGCGACGGATCCGGCGGATCCCAAACAAAGGATCCGTCCTTGTTATAGATTGGATCCGCGGATTCAGAACACATGTTTTGGTTTAGTGTCGTGTGTGGCTAAACTAATGTTTATACTAATGTTTCTCCTAATCACTAGGTTCCATTAATCCTAATCCAAGTCTAAGATAATTAAAAGGTTCTCGTTTAAGTGGTTTAGTGAGAATATCGGCAATGTTGTCCTCTGAGGAAACTTTCTCAATTGAGATGATTCCCTTCTGTACATTGTCGCGAAGGAAGTGATGGCGTATTTCAATATGTTTGGTTCTAGCGTGTTGGACTGGATTTTTGCTTAGATCGATAGCACCTTTGTTGTCGCAAAGAATGGGAATGTTGTTGAGTTCAATTCCATAGTCGACGAGAGCTTGTTTCATCCATAGTGCTTGTTGACACGCCTTTCCTGCAGACACATACTCTGCCTCTGTTGTTGAGATTGCGAGGGCAGTTTGTTTCTTAGCGAACCATGATGTTAGACAATATCCTACAAAAGTACAAATACCGCTAGTACTTTTCCTATCAACATAATCACCTGCGTGATCTGAGTCAGTATACACTATGGTTTCTACACCCGTTCCTTTGGGATACCATAATCCTAAGTGTGTAGTACCTTTGATATACCTAAAGATTCTTTTAACGGCTTCAAGATGGGAAGTTTTTGGATCTTCTTGAAAACGTGCACATAGACAAATACTAAACATAATGTCAGGCCTACTAGCCGTAAGATAGAGTAAACTACCAATCATTCCTCTATATTTAGTGCTATCTACGGATTCATTTTCTTCATCCTTAGTAAGTTTGGTTTCGGAGGACATGGGTGTTCTCATGGGTTTTGAGTCTTCAAGACCAAACTTCTTAAGCATATCTTTGATATACTTTGATTGGTTGAAGAATATCCCATCTTCTAATTGTTTAATTTGGAGACCTAAGAAAAAGTTTAGTTCCCCCATCATACTCATTTCAAACTCGTCATGCATGATTTTTGAGAAATCGTCGCATAACTCTTGACAAGTTGAACCGAATATAATGTCATCCACATATATTTGGACTATGATAATATGTGATCCCTTTTTCTTGGTGAAGAGAGTATTGTCTACTAGGCCCATGGTATACTTATGGTCAACTAGGAAAGTCTTAAGTCGATCATACCAAGCTTTTGGTGCTTGCTTAAGTCCGTATAAAGCTTTCTTAAGTTTGAAAACATAATTTGGTTTTTCAAAGTCGGCAAAGCCGGGAGGTTGTGCAACATATACTTCTTCATTTATAAGACCATTTAAGAAAGCACTTTTGACATCCATTTGAAATAACTTAAAATCATGTGCACATGCATATGCAAGTAATATCCTAATAGACTCAAGTCTAGCTACTGGTGCAAAGGTTTCATCGTAATCTATACCTTCTTGTTGATTGTAACCTTGAGCTACTAGCCTAGCTTTATTTCTAGATATAATACCCTTTTCATCCATTTTATTTCTAAAGACCCATTTGGTGCCTATTATGGTTTGGTTTTTAGGTGGAGGTACCAAAGTCCAAACATCATTTCTAATAAATTGATTAAGTTCTTCTTGCATAGCAATTACCCATGATTCATCTTTTATTGCCTCGTCTATATTTTTAGGTTCAATGGTTGAAATAAAACAAAAATAATTACTTTCATTTTGAGCTTTGGATCTTAATGTTCTTTCATTAAGTTTTCCTATGACGTTTTCTAATGGATGACTTTTAGTTTCTTTAATATTGACTATTTCTCCTTTTACGGGTTCATTGTTATTTTCAATGTTTTCTATATCATTAACCATTTGACTTTCAACTAAGTCATCATCTACCAAAGGTGATGTCTTAGAGGGAGGTGGACTTTCGTTGAATGTTACGTTCAACGATTCCTCGACTCTTGGTGTTTCCTTGTTTAATACAATGTATGCTTTACTGTTTTGTGAATACCCAAGAAATACACCTTCATACGACTTTGGGTCGAACTTAGTGAGATAATCTTTTGTGTTTAAAATGAAGCACTTGCTTCCAAAAACTCTAAAATATCCTAATGTAGGCTTTTTGCCTCGATAAATTTCATAAGGAGTTTTATTTAAAAATTGTATAATTAAAACTCTATTTAGGATATAGGTAGAAGTATCTACAGCGTGACACCAAAACTTTTGTGGTATGTTTTGTTCATTTAACATAGTTCTACTCATTTCTTGAATTGTTCTATTTTTATGTTCTACTACACCATTAGATTGAGGTGTACGAGGAGCCGAGAAATTATGAGTTATTCCATTATTATCACAAAAATTTCCAAATTGAATTTCATTGTCAAATTCTCGACCATGGTCAGTTCTAATGGATACTATATTATTTCCTATTTGATTTTGAATTTTCTTGCTTAGAATTTCAAATTTGTCGAATGCCTCATTTTTAGTTTTCAAAAACTTTGTCCATGTATATCTAGAGTAATCATCTACTATAACTAAAGTGTAAAAATTTCCTCCATAACTTTGTATAGCCGACGGGCCAAACAAATCCATATGTAATAATTCTAGGCATCTAGATGTAGATACCATGTTTTTAGCCTTATGGCTACTATGTACTTGTTTTCCAATTTTGCAAGCATCACAAAAGTGTTGGTCATATTTCAACTTGGGTAGGTTCCTAACGAGTTCTTTGGATGACAAAGATTGAATAAGCCTCATATTAGCATGACCTAAGCGTCGATGCCATAGAGTTGAGTTTTCGTCCAAGGAGGTAAGACATAACTTATCTTTAGGTGTTTTATCTAATTTCATAACATAGACATTATTCTTTAAAACACCTTTTCACACGGTTATGCCATCTTTAAGTATTTTACTTCCATTTTCACTGAAAAGGACGTTATACTTTTTGCGGCATAATTGACTTATACTAAGTAAATTAAAACCTAAATTATCTACATGAGCAACATCATCAATAGATAGAGAGTCATGAGAGATTGTACCTTTTCCGATGATTTTACTTTTAAGCTTGCTACCGAATGTGACATTACCTCCGTCATACACTTGGTAGGTTGAGAAAAGATTTTTGTTTCCCGTCATGTGTCTTGAGCACCCACTATCTTTGATCCACTCATCAGGTTCAAGATCAACTTTCAAGCATACCTAAGTTCATAAAAGACTCAAGCATTTGGTCCCCAATATCTCATGGGTCCGTTTGGGTTAAACATGACATTATCATGGTTTATGTATGTAAATGGTGGACCATTGTTCCATGACATATAGCTAGGACCATGAAAGTTTCTAGGCATGTTTTGGTTCCAATTATTTTGATAAGTATGTTGTGGATTAACTATACTCTTTGGAAAGGGGTGTTTGGGAAAACTCATTTGAGGTCTCTGTTGATCCGTTTTAACTCTATATTCATTTCTAGCTTGTCCTCTTCCTAAAGATACTGCTGGTTTATGTTTATTATTGGTTATACTACTGTTAGGTTTCTTAGTAACTTTAACAAATTCGGAACGGTCGACTTTGTGAACCTTCTGTTCAACTTGAGTACCCGCGGATCCTTTGGATACACTTGGCGGATCCAAATTTTTGGATCCGTCGGATCCGTGAGTGTCCAACTTGGTTGAATCAGTTTTATTCACAGTCTGTTCCTTATACTCACTTAAGGTTCCTAGTTTCATAAAGCCTAGTCTTGTTTTATCATGAGGTAGTTTTTGCATTTTCATTATTTCATCTACACAACTTATGTTTTTATCAAACCTTTTAAACTTTGAATTTTGTTTGATAAAATCTTCCTGTGTGGTTCTTAAGGTTTCTAATTCAAGTTTTAGTTCTTGACAAGACACACACATTTCTTTACTATCTTTACCTTTTTCAATTCGTATTGCTTTTTCTTTAAGCCACAATACTTCATTTTCTAAAAGTGTTGTCTTTGTTTTCAAAAACTTGTTTTTGTTTATGATTTTTAAAGTAACGTCACACAGTTTGTTATATTCTATTTCTAAGGTTTCGTCATCTATAGAGGAGTATGAATCAAAATGTACCTCTTCTGTGTCATTGGCCATAAGTGCCATTTCGTTGTTCTTAGGCTCATCATCATCATCTCCTTCACTATCGCTCCAAGCTCCACTAACGAAGGCTCTTTGAGACTTGGTCTTTGGAGGCTTTGGACATTCTCCTATTAAGTGACTGGAGTCACCACACCTATAGCATTTCCTATCAACCTTACCTTTCTTATCGTCACGATCTTTCCGAGAGGATTTCTTTTCATCACGAGGTGGTTTAACAAACTTTCCTCGTCTCCTGAAGAATTTCTTGAAATCCCTCACGGCCATAGCATACTCTTCATCATCACTGTTTGAACAAGACTCATCATCATCACTTGACTCGACTTTGGCTTTTAAGGCAATAGACTTAATCTTCTCCTTTTTGCCTTTGACAATTTTCGAGTCTTTTTCCATAATCATTTCGTGAACTTTAAGGTTTCCTATGAGCTCATCCAGTGTCATGCTTGAGAGATCTTTAGATTCTTCAATAGCTGTCACCTTTGCTCTCCATTTCGGATGGAGTGCTCTTAGAAATTTCCTGACAAAATTCTTACTAGAAAAAGATTCATCAAGTGCTTTAAGTGATGTAATAATAGTATTGAACTTAGCAAACGCACTATCAATGGTCTCATCTTCAGAGATAACAAATTGTTCGTATTGTTGGACAAGAAGATCAATTTTGTTATCTTTTACTTGTGAGTTCCCTTGATGTGTGATAATAAGAGATTGCCAAATATCCTTAGCCGTTTTACACATAAAAACTCTTTCATATTCTTTCTTAGGTAAGGCATTATAAAGCATCATTTTGGCTTCATTATTTTTGGCAATTAGTTTCTTTTGCTCATCACTGTGATGAGTAAGAGAAGCTCCTTCATCCCGACCACCCGAAATATTATTACTAATAGGTTTGTAATCACCATCAACTATAATATACCATAGATCTATGTCCTTTGACTTTACATAAGTCTCAAAGCGATTTTTCCAATAAATAAAACAATTTGGTTCAAATAGAGGTGGTCTCTGCATAGATTGCCCTTCTTTAAAGTTTTCAAAATCCATGGATCGTTTTAAGTTTTAAAATACAATATATTTTAAAGATCTTAAGTAACGTAGCTCTGATACCAATTGTGGAAAACTAGAAGGGGGGTTGAATAGTTTTTACCGTTTTAAAGTTTTCTTTGCTTTGTTACTATATGTTAATTTCAAAGGAAACAATCACAAATAAATAATCACTCAATATAAACAAAAGATAAAGAGAGGAAAGATCAAACCACACGACACTGTTGTTTATAGTGGTTCGGCTACAAGGACTCTCTTCCTTGCCCTACTCCACTCCCCGAGTTTCCTACTCGAGAGTTTATCTTTCACTAAGAAACAAACTCCTTTTCCAGGCAGAGAAAACCTTTACACGTCGCTTACTTCCTTTTCCGGTACTAAGCTAAACACCGGGTTCTTTCACAAGGTAGAACCAACCTGACGTCGCCTATTTACTTTACCGACACTAAGCTAGATGTCGAGTTCTTTACACGGGTACAACTACTCCCAACACTCTTTGTGCTTTAAGGACTAAAGCACTAACCACACTCACTGATTACAAATGAAAGATATGATGTGTGAAACTAACTACAATATCACACAGTAATGCAACTAAAGGATTACGGTTCTGTAGATCCTTGAATGCTTGATCTCTTTTCTACAAAATGAAAGATCAAAGTGAAATGCAACTATGAATGATGTTAGTAAGATATGTACTGAATGAATATGTGTGTTAAAGCTATATGAGTGATGAGAGAGCCAAATGATCAGCTTCCTATTTATAGGCAAGCTGATCTTCAGCTCACGGATCCCACGGATCCCTCACAAGGGATCCGTCCTTTATGTGGTTTGGATCCGTGGGATGTGACAGCTAAGGATTAGTTGTCTCTTACCATATCTTAGTTGTATCTTACCAAATCATCCAAGATCTTCAAATGTCAACTATGTATCTTGCAAATCTAACCAAGATATATCAAAGATATTGTATGTGATGCATGCAATGATGTCATGGAATGGTTTTAGAATTAAAGTTTCCTTTTAAGGAAACAAGTTACTAAACTTGTAATTCTTAGTTAATATGTGAAGTGTAAAATGTGTACTTAAGAGACTTAAGCTAGTATTTATTATTTGCTAAAAGATATTCCTTTTATTTGTCATTAACAAAACTAATGAAAGATCAAAGAATAAAAATAACGTTTTTGAGACGCTATTTGTATTAACAAGGGTAATGTGATAGCTATTGATGCTGGTTTAGATATGGTTCAAGATGTTAATACTGCTGAAGTAATTGTGGAAGAGCAAGTGGAGACAATTAATACTGCTGGGTTAGTTGTTGAGAAGGTGATTGAAGTGGCTAAGTTAATGGTTGATGTTGCTGATCTTAAAGCTGCTAATGATGAAGTTAATGCTGCTAGTGAGTAAGTTAATGCTGCTAGTGAAATTGTTAGTGCTGTTGGGTCTAAAGTTACTACTGCTGATACAGAAGTTGTTAATACTGCTGCTACTACAACTGACGAAGATATCACCATAGCTCAAGCACTTACAAAGTTGAAGAATACAAGTCCTAAGGAAAAATGAGTTGTGATTAAAGAGCCAACACCAACATCAACAATAAAACCAACAATAACTTCACAATCATCAACTAATAAAGGCAAAGGAATTATGATTGAAGAACCTAAAGAAAAGCCTTTGTCAATGAAGGCTAGACAACAACAGCTTATAGAAGATGAAGAGCTAGCTAGACAGGTGCAAGCTGAGCTTATTGCTGCAGAAGAAAAAGCAAGAAGAGAGCAAGCTCAAAAAGAAGAAGAAGCTAGTCTTGCTGAAATAAACTTATGGGATGACATACAAGCAAAATGTGAAGCAGGTCACATGTTAGCCTAGAAGATGTGGCAAGATGAACAGGAAGAGCTATCCTTAGAAGAAAAATCTAAGCTCTTCATGGAATTCTTAGCTAAGCAGAAGAAATTCTTTGCACAAAAGAGGACTGAACCTAAGTGGAATAAACCACATACTATAGCCCAGCAAAAGCAAGTTATGATGACCTATTTAAGAAACATGGATTGATGAAAGCCTACTCAGTTCAAGGGCATGAGCTATAACAGGATTAAAGAGAAGTTTGATAAAGTTTTCAAGAGGGTCAACACTTTTATTGCTATGAGTACAGAGGAGGTGGTGGGAAGTTCTAAGGCAGCTGAGAAAGAACTAGAAAGGAGTTCAAAAAGAGCTGGTGATGAGATAGAAAAGGAGAGCACTAAAAAGCAGAAGATTGATGAGCAGCCAGAGCAAGAGAAGAAGGAAGGTGATGGCAGAGGTTCAGAAGAGATTAAACAATACATAGTGATTGTTTCAGATGATGAAGAAATACCAATAGACTGTGAACCTTTGGCTACAAAACTGCCTGATATTGTTGGTTGGAGAATATATAATGAAAGCCCAAGGAAAGTAATTTATGAAATTACAACAGCTAATGGACAGACTTATGTATTCTCAAGGTTTAATAAGATGCTTAAGAGCTTTGACGGAGAAGACTTGCAGACTCTGTGGAAGCTTGTAAAAGAAAAGTATGGACCAACAAAACCATTGAAGCAACCAGTGTCAGATCATGATTATATCTTGTGGGGTGTCTTGAAGACCATGTTTGAACCTCATGTTGAAGATGAAGTGTGGAGAAGACCTGTATATAATCAAAAAGTGATAAGCTGGAGGTTGATAGATTCATGTGGGGTTCATGAACTAACAATGGATGCTATGCATATCTACATGTTGGTTGAGAAAAAGTATCCACTCACAAAAACAACATTGAGAATGATGCTGGAAAGTAAACTTCAAATGGAGCATGACATGAATGAAAGCATGGCAGATGAGTTTATTTGGTTTATCATATGCTTGAAGAATGGCTGGTAAGGTGTTTGGAAGCATCCTCCTAGTGAAGGTTCAAGCTTTGAATGAAACTTGATGATTTTAGGAGAAAATATCAAGTTTAGGGGAGGATTGTTGGGATTCAAAGACTTCAAGATGCTGCTGATGTTAAGAATGCTCATATGGTTAATACTGTTCAGGTATTACAAAGAAAAAGCTCTAAGTCATTAATGCTGCTAATACAAGTTTTACTACTGTTGGTGTATTTTACTACTGCTGGTGATGCTAAAGAACTTCAAGAAAGTATACTAAGTAGTTAGTGCTGCCAGACTAAAAGTTAATGCTGCTAGTTCAGAATTACAACTGCTGAAGGATTACTGCTGCTAGAGTTAGAGTTAAGACTGCTAGTCTATATTGAGTCTTAGTTAATGCTGCTAATGAGATATACTTGTATAGTCGGTTAGATAAGTATAGAAAAGATTCTAAAAAGATTTATCTTGTATAGAAAGTTATTGTAAGCCGACTAGGACTCTTTAGTCTATAAAAGGAGGTCCTAGGACATTGAGTTAGATACGTGTTTTTCATATAGCTTCAAGGTTGTAAACCCTAATACTAGGAGATTATTCGTATTATTTATTAATAATATTGAAGCTGTTTTGTTTGTTAATCTTGTATTTACAATTGTTTTACTGTTACATTACAAGTTCTTCTTAAGGTTAAATTCTAGATTCCGCATAGACTTTAATATACTTAAAGACAGTTTCTATGTAGTTGTTTTAGATTTATCTAAGATAACTTAACCTTTACAAGCTAAGGGATTCGGTCAAGTGCATAACTGGGATCAACATATGTTTATAAATATTTCTCATTCTTCTTATTTTATTTTTCCTTCTCACTAGATCCTTTCTCGAGGCTTGCATACCGAATGACTAATTTCTACAATTTTCACCTTACCTTTTATTTCCACACGCAATTGGAAAAACTAAAGAACAAAAAACTTATATAACAAAGAGGTGAGATCCCTGACAATCACATCTTTTCTAAAGAACAAAGCAGAAGATCCCAACCATACAATATGCTTTCATCCAACGGGAGAGATGAAAGCAGAAAATAACAAACAAGGGCAAAAGCGTATTTCCAGCTCATTTAATGTATAAACCCATTTTCCACCGTTTTTTTTCAAAACAATATATCTTACAAACGGTAAATCTTCAAGATACGAAAAATACACCATCGCGACGATAATTGAATTATATTTCCATAGATATGCACTTTTTTATAATTTCGACGAATTTTGTTTTCAAAATTTTCGCCTAGAAAAATCACATGTGATTTATAAAAATCATTTGTGATTTGTTATTTTAAAAATCACGTATTAGAAAATCACATCTGATTTCACAAGTAACATGTGATATTTAAAAGTAATAAATCACATGTGATCTTCAATATTAAAAGAATTTGAGATAAAATTATACAGTGATTTGAGGTAAATCATATGTAATTTGTGTACCAACCTACGTAGAAATACAACAAGCAACGCAATAAAAGAATGCTTGACTTAAACTTGTCTTTTTTCATTTATAATTTTTTTTTTTACAAAATCACCTAAAATCAACACATTCAATACAAAATGCACCCATCTTCTTAACATTTGTTGGAGCTTTTTGGCAACCCAACCAAGCAAACACTGTAGAAACCATTACCGGTCGGGTCGGGCTGGATGAACATACCACAGTACTGTAGCTACAGTTTTTTTTTTTTTTTTTTTTTTTTTTTTTTTTTTTTTTTTTATAAAACTGAATAAAAAAAATCCCGCGGCAACGCCGGCGCACCACCTCGTTCAAACAAAATGCACCATCTTCTTAACAACTTCTTAACAAGATAGTTAAAAAAGATAAGCCCAAAAACAAAAAACTACAACAAAAGGTGCAAACTTACAAACAAATGCAAAATTAACAAAACTGACATGAGAACCTGAGATCACAACTAAATAAACAAAACAATGCAAGACCCCACATATCCCACCATATGTTGCAGCCAGTGAATCACTAGGACAAGAAGAATGTTGCCGCCACTGAATCACTAGGACAAGAAGAAAAGAGCCATTGTCAAACCATTTAAAGTCAAAGCATTTGAACAAAATGCAAAAGAACTTGAATTATTTAACCTTGTTTCATAACACACTGACCAATAGCCCGTCATTCACTGAACCTCTGAATCTCTGATAGCAAGCTTACTCATCCCACCATTCACTCCCTGCCCTCCACGTTGCTTCATCATATACAACATCAAACATTTTAGTAAGGATATCTATGTGAAACAAAACTTACAACTTCTCCATGAACAACAAACTTTTAAACACAATCACACCTCACTCTCCGGCGAATCACCGTCACCAAACCACCGCCATGTCATCGATGGCACGTTGTAAATCTGTGGATTCTCCGTTGAATCATCACCAAACCACAAAAAATCAATTATTTAGTAAAGATTTGGTTATTATTTGGTTTGAAAAAGTTTAGATATAATGAAGACGAAGATGAAAATTTGGTGAGAGAGTGAGTGTGTATGTGGGTGTAAATAATTATCTAGGAGTGAGTGTTTGAGAGGGTGGGTTGTTAGGTGGGACTTGTAAAATTATAAAATTGCCCCTCCGTGTTTTATTAATTTATAAAATCAGTTTTAATATATACCCTTAGATCTAGAAGATTGGACGGTCAAGATTGAGTCATTTGATCTTTAAAAAATATTCGTTCTGTACTTAACTTTTGTCATATAACAAACAAACACCCGCCAAAATCATCAATGAAATTCCCCTTTATTCTCCATTCACAAAAATAATCATCAATGGAGAACTCGCCAGAGAATTGCAACGTCAAGGTCGCGTTGCATATTCGTCCTCTCCTCCGCCACGAGCGCCAAAATGGCGGCCAAGAATGTCTTGACGTAGTTCCTGGATCGGCTCAGGTACCCTCATACATACATTCATAAATAAATACAACGTTACATTGTTTATATCTAGCACATTATTGGAAATTTTGGATCCAATGCGACCGGGTTGATTTTTTTACAATTTATAAAATGCATTGCATGAAAATGTATCATTTCGTTAGCAGAGACATAGAATACTTGTATATAAATCTAAATGTGCATATAGTATTACTGTTTGTTTGCATTTTCTTAGAAACCAGTAACAATGTAAAAGACATAATATTCTTAAATTCTTTCCGTATTTGCATTTCCATGAAATATGTTAATTGGCCTTGTTAGATTCATGGTGACATTGTTTTATGTGAAAGTATCATAAACTAACCTAACAAAGACATGTTGCCACTTTTTAAGTGTGCATGTTTCGTGTTTGCTATAACCTCATTAAATAAGATTTATTTTTTAACGACTTTAGGATTGCACGATTGAAGGTTTAATAAGAAGCTTGGTTTGTCAAGTGCAGGTGCTAATGGGTTCACATTCTTTTATATTTGATCACGTCTATGGAGGAGGAGGGTCTCCATCAGATAAAATGTTTGAAGAGTGTGCTGTGCCTCTTTTAGATGCTTTGTTTCAAGGTTACAATGGTACAGTTATTGCGTATGGTCAGGTAATTCTATTTGAACAAACCTTCTGGTAAGACGGAAAATTTTATATATTATTTTTGGCTTAGCTCACATAACAGTTGTCTGCAGACAGGTTCAGGCAAGACATATACCATGGGTACTAATCCAAAAGAAAGTTCCCACAGAGGAATTATTATTCAAGTTATGCACACGATATTTAAAAAAATAGAGACACTGAAAGATCAATCTGAATTCCAATTGCATGTTTCCTTCATCGAGGTTACTTCCTGTGTTCTGTTTGATTTGATTAATAAGTGATATCGATTTGTTCCTGATGTTTATGCTGTTGGTTTTGAATTTTAAAGATTTTGAAAGAAGAAGTGAGGGACTTGCTGGATTCAGCCGTTATTGAAAGAAAAGATGCAAGTGATGGTAATGCTGAAATTGCAGGAAAGAATGTGTTACAAATTCGCAAATCATCAGATGGAGCGATAAGCCTAAGTGGATCAACTGAAGTTGGTGTTAGCACACAGAAGGAAATGACATCTTGCCTTGAGCAAGGATGTTTGAATCGCTCAGTTGCGTCAACTGATATGAACAATCAATCAAGGTAGGACCATTTATGCTGTATTACTTGTTATGATATATAACATATAAATGCAACCTTTTTGTGAAATTTTATGTTAGTATATAGGAGAAATTAGATAAATTTCATGTTGTTGTAAACAGTCGTTCCCATGCAATCTTCACAATCATTTTAGAGCAGAAAGATAAATGTAAGGCTGAAGCCAATACAATTGAACTTATGGGTGAGGAGTTTCGCTGTGCAAAACTACATTTGGTAGATCTTGCTGGATCTG
>CP139504.1:162354431-162444240 GCA_021014915.2 Artemisia tridentata subsp. tridentata | reverse complement strand
AAAGATTTGATAGATATGGAAAGATTTGATAGATATCATGGCATACCTCATTAGAAAATCTTAGGAAGATTTCAAATATATTTTGGAAAGATTTTTAAGTAACAAAGTTGACTTTGGTAGATATGGAAAGATTTGATAGATATGGAAAGATATGGTAGATATAGAAAGATATGGCAAGATATGGAAAGATTTGTGAAAAGCTTTTCTGTCTGACACCCGCGGATCCAAATGATATAAAGGACGGATCCAATTTATGGGATTCGCCAAATCCGCCGGGCATAATTCTTGTTGGCTATAAATAGCAGCCCATTGTTTACCCATAGTTTCATCCAACTAGAACACACATTCCCTTTATTAGTTCACACACTTAGATCAGTAGCAAACCATGTAGATTCATACATTAATCACCCTTTACATAATGATCATAATGTTACTAACTTTCATTATGTTGTAAGCATACACTTGTTATGATCTTGTGAAGCAAGCTCAAGATCATGAGTCATCATCCATAGCATACTTCCTGATCCACCATAAAGATGCATATATGAAGATCCATCACAACAAGTTTAGGGAGCTTGTGATCTTCATACATTGAAGGCTTCCGATCAATGGAAGTTCATATAGAGTGGGCATTCATATCCATGATACACTTATGTCATGGATCATCATTGATCATTGTAAACATCATTGTAACACACCATACTAGATTAGGTGGTTTATGTGTTTGTGCCATAAAACACAAGGTTTCTATGTTGGGCCATAAAACATAGCGGGAGTGGTTGTACCCTTGTAAAGAACTCGACATCTAGCTTAGTGTCGGAAATTATATAAGCAACGACGGGAGTGGTTGTACCCTTGTAAAGAACCCGGTGTTTAGCTTAGTACCGGAAAAAGTGTAAGCAACGATTGTAAGGTTTTCTCCGCCAAGAAGGGAGCTTGTTGATCTTGTGAAGTAACTCTCGAGTTGGGTACTCGGGGAGTAGAGTAGGGCGGAGAGGAGCTCCGTGACCGAATCACTATAAATCATCGTGTTCGGTTTGCGCTTTCTTTTACTTATCTCTTTACTTTTATGTTTGCATTATGTGATTGCTTGTGTTGTGATTAGTTGATAATATTTGTGTGACAACTTGGTAGACATAAACTACAACAGACAGCTTTC
The DNA here is from genome assembly GCA_021014915.2 of Artemisia tridentata subsp. tridentata. Lineage (NCBI taxonomy): Eukaryota > Viridiplantae > Streptophyta > Magnoliopsida > Asterales > Asteraceae > Artemisia > Artemisia tridentata. Next base: position 162,443,081 of record CP139504.1, on the reverse strand, counting down.
ATATTAGAACAAGCCAAATTGGAAATTTGATACAACAAGTTTAAAGATTTAAAACGGTAACGTATTCACCCCCCCCCCCTCTACGTTTTCACAGTAATTGATGGTGGGTTTTTGCAAATTAATGATAAAAAGAGTGTTAGGGTTTGTATTTGAGAGAATTATGTGTGCGTGAAATTAATTAAATGACTGAATTGGGGATTTAAACCCTTAATCGAAAAATTTACAAAACATTACCCTGCACTCTCAAATATAGCAGCAGAAACCTAGCAGAATTAAGTTAAGCTTGGCAGCATTAACTTATGCGTAGCAGCATTAAGTCAGTTTCCACTCCAAACAGCTTATTTATCAGCATTCCAACAACATCTTTTTGCTTATCCTGTAAAAGATTAGTCCAAAAACACCAAAACACAAGACATAACACAGTTCACAATAATCACATCATCAATTATACTTAGCAGTTTTAAGTATAACTGACAGCATTAACACAACAGCTCTAAGTATAACTAGCAGCACTAATTATACTTAGCAGCAGAAATAATTTATTGACTTAAATAATAGTACTAACTCATACAAAACATTACAAAAACATAAAGAGATCAAAGCTTTTTAAAGATTTAACATTCCAATGATGGCAATTAAAAATTGAAATCTACCCACATCAAAAGCTTCTGTGAGCAAATCTGCAACATTATTGTCAGTATGGATTTTAACCATTTGAATTAACTTCTTATCATTGCAATCCCTTATAAAATGATGTCTGATCTCTATATGCTTTGTTTTTGAATGATAAACAAGATTTCTAATTATGCACATAGTACTGCTATTATCAATAAATATTTTGGTATGCATAAAATTGTACCCATAATCCAGCAATTGATTCTGAATCCAGAGCACTTGTCCACAGCAACTTGAAGCAGCCACATATTCAGCTTCTGTTGTAGAGTTTGCAACCACAGTTTGTTTCTTGCACTGCCATGAGATCAATCTACACCAAAGAAATTGACATCCACCTGTTGTAGATTTCCTATCCAAGCTTGCTCCAGCATAAGCACTATCAGTGTAGCTACCAAATAAAAAGGTGAATCTTTTGGATACGAAAGACCCAATTTAGGTTGACCTTTTAAGTACCTAAAAATTCTTTTCACAGCATGAAGATGTGAAACTTTAGGATTGACCTGGTATCTAGCACAAGCACACACTGCAAACATGATGTCAGGTCTTGAAGAAGTAAGGTACATCAATGAACCAATCATTGATCTATACAAATGAACATCCACTTCTTCACCATCTTCATCCTTGAGCAAAGGCTTGCCAACTTCCATTGTTGTGCTTGCAGACTTAACATCTGTATACCCAAATTTCTTTAAAATCTCAGCAACATATTTATCTTGACTGATAAATATGCCATCCTTCTTCTGCTTGACTTGTAATCCTAAGAAGAATGTAAGTCTCCCATAGAACTCATCTGAAATTTCTCATGCATCAGCTTCTCAAATTCAAGACACAACTCTTTCTTTGTTGAACCAAAGATGATATCATCTATATAAACTTGAACCAGCAAGATATCACCTTTGTGTCTTCTAATAAACAAAGTCTTATCAATATTTCCTTTATGAAATCCATTGTCCAACATGTATGTTGACAATGTTTCATACCAAGCTCTAGGAGCTTGATGCAAATTATAAAGTGTTTTCTCCACCTTGTAAACTTTATCAGGAAAATTAGGATCTTCAAACCCTTTTTGGTTGAGAGACATATACTTCTTCTTCAATTGTCCCATACAGAAAAGCACTCTTCATATCCATCTGATACACCACAAAGTCTTTATATGAAGCATAAGCTAGAAACAGTCTTATAACTTCAATTCTTGCAACAGGAGCAAAAACTTCATCATAATCAATTCCTTCTTCTTGTGTGTATCCCTGAGCTACTAATCTTGCTTTATTCTTTACCACAATACCTCTTTCATCTTTCTTACATCTGAAAACCTATTTAGTACCAATTGCTCTTTTTCCTTTAGGCAAATCTACCAGAGTCCAAACTTCTTGTAACTTGAATTGTAAAAGCTCTTCCTGCATAGCTTCTACCCAGCTTGGATCATTCAGTGCTTGAATTGTCTTCTTGGGTTCCACTTGTGATAAGAAACAAACAAACAAATAATTTTGAAGGTCTTTGTGACTGTTTCTTTGTTTAAGGGATCTAGCAAAGAAGCCTTGGTCCTTCAAATCCTTTGTCATTCTTCTTGTTTGAACAGTAGATTTCACATCTCCAATAATTTGTTCTTGAGGATGATCTTTGTGAATTCTAGTAGTTGGAATAGGACTGACAGGAATAGTTTCATCCATGTTGTTTATGTCAGCCTCTGCATCAACTTCTTCATCATCAGTATCAATATATATATTTTCCAAAGGAGGCATGTTTGGATCAAATGGATATTCATCCTCATTATTAGCAATGCCTTCCTTGTCAGCAGTATTAACAGTTTCATCATTGTTAGTACTGTTAGTGCTGTTATCATCACTAGCAATATTAACATCATTAGGACTATTAATATTGTGACCCTTCACTTGATCATTAAATCCAGTTGGAGCTTCATCATCCTGCTTTTCATCATCACTTGAAGACTTAACACCATCTTTTTTTATCATATTTTGGATCTTCATCTTGATCATCTTCTTGTGCACTCTTTGGAACTTGGGTTAAGATAAGTGGATCAGCAGTCCATACAGGTAGCAAGACATAATCTTTTCCAGGTCCTGTCTCCTTTTTAGCTTGACATGTATTTTCACTTGTGTTTGTACTTGCAAAATCACTAGACTGTGTACCTGCAACAACTGGCTCATAACTCATTGTTTTGGTTAGGGCATCAATATCAAACAGCCAATTTGGTCCATTCCCTGCAACGTTAGGTGTACTTTCACTAAACCTAACATGCAAGTTCTCTTCCACTAACCTGGTTCTACTATTGAACACTCTAAAAGCTTTACTATTCAGTGAGTATCCAACAAAGAATCCTTCATTAGCCTTGCCATCAAACTTGCCTAAGTGATCTATGGTATTAAGGATAGTAACAGGACACCCAAATGGTCTTAGAAAGCTTAACATTGGTGCTCTATCATGTAAAAGTTCATAAGGGTTCTTGTTATGAGGCTTAACTACTAAACTTCTATTTTGCACATAGCAAGTAGTATTAACTGCTTCAGCCCAAAAAGTAGTAGGTAACTTAGAATCAGCTAACATTATTCTAGCACCCTCAATTAGTGTCCTATTTCTCCTCTCTACAACACCATTTTGTTGAGGAGTTCTAGCTACACTATACTGTCTCATAATACCCTTCACCTCACAAAACTGATTCATATCCCTATTCTTGAATTCAGTTCCATTGTCACATCTTATCACCTTAACCCTATGATTTACTAGATTTTCTACCCTGGTTATAAAAGACTTAAGGATTCCACTGGTTTCATCCTTAGTAGCTAAAAAAAAACCCAAGTAAACCTACTATAATCATTTGTGACAACTAGGCAATACATCTTTTTCATTAAACTTTTCACAAATGTTGGACCAAATAAATCCATGTGCAACATATGTAAAGGCTGATTTATAGAGTTCACTGTTTTGGTCTTACAAGAGGCTCCGTGTTGCTTTTCCTTCTGACAAGCAACACAGGTTTCATCATTTTCAAAAACTTTTGAAGGTAATCCTCTCAAAATATTTCCCTTAACTAGTTTATTCATTGTTTTGAAATTCAAGTGCCTAAGCCTTCTATGCCAAAGCTTAGATTCATCAGATGTGGCCTTTGCAAAGAGACAAGTCAATCCTTCTTTGGGCACCATGTTCTCTAAATCAACACTGTATATGTTGTCCTTTCTAGGAACCTTAAGCTAAACATGACTTTCATCAGTTAACTTAAAGTCATGAGACAAGACAAAACATTCAGTATTAGTAAAAAGAACACTGTTCTTTTTGTCACACATTTGTGAGACACTAAAGAGATTAAACTTTAGCTCCTTGACAAAGTACACATTCTCAAAATCTAATTTACCATTTTTTATTGTACATTTGCCTGTGATTTTCCCTCCTTTAGAGTTACCTCCAAAGGCAACATATCCTCCATCAATTGCTTCAAAATCTGTAAGATAGGAAATGTTCACTGTCATGTGCCTTGAGCATCCACTGTCAATAACTCCTTGGTCTTGTAACTCCACCCGTGGATTGCCCTGCACATAAAGTAAGAAAATCAGTTTCTTTTGGGGACCCAAGCCATTACTGACTTGAATCTGCCTTGTGCATCAATATAATCAAATTTTTTTAGGACAATTGATGCACTGTCATGTTTGGAAACATGGTCTAAAACTTTAATTTTTGGTTTCCAAACCCAACAAGCTGAGGCCTTAACAGCATAAAAATGATCTCCCCAGACAGTATCAATCACTGCTTTTGGCTTAGCAGTATTAACTACTGCTTTTGCCTTAGCAGTATTAACAACTGTATTCATTTGAATGGGCCTTTTTACAGTGGAATGTGCTGTTTTTGAAAAATTAGTCATTGAATTTGCACTATTCACTGTTCTTTTTGTGGTAGCAGTACTAATGACAATTATACTGCAAATGTTCAAAACTACCACAAAAATAACAAGCCTTGTTATACATCTCAAAGTTACTTCCTAACCTATGAGACATCATGTCATTCCAATTCCTTTGGTTCCCTCTAGGCCTGTTAGTGTGCACCCTAGGTTGCTCAACAGTTCTCCTAGCATTTTGATCCTGTGAATTTGGTTTAACAAAAAATTTCTTTTCAACACTAGGTTTAACTGTTTTTCCCTCAACCTTAGGTGTAGACTCAACCTTATCCTCATCATCTGACTCCCAATCTTCAATAATTGGTGCATCAGTATACTTCCTATCAACTGTAGACTTTTCCTCATTAGACTTAGCATTACTACTCTCACCTACAGACTGATTAGCAGACTCAACTAAACAAGACAATTCTTTCATAGGAGGCACAAATTTCCCTGTAATGGGAGGGGGAACTTCATTATAGCCTATGCCACTACCTTTCTTAATAAGTTGGCACTCTATTATCTTGTTCACACTTTTAGATGCATGTTCAAGCCTATTCACTTTAAATTGAAAACTTTCTTTTTCCTGTTGAGCTACATCCTTTTTATTTTGAGCTACATCAATTCTTCTTCTAAGTTCTTTGATAAGCTCATCTCTAACATAAATTTCACTATTTAAAACATTAATCTTTTCTACTAACTCAGTCTCATTTGTTTTAAAGAATTTAAGTCTTTTCTCTACTGACTCTTGTCCTAACTTATAGCATAAACATATTAACTCAGACTTTCTTAAATCTTCTATCAGTTGATTATTCTGAGCTTTAAGTGACTCAACAGTATCTAAGCAAGATTTATAAGAACAAACAGAATCATTAGATACCGCAGAATCAGAACTTGAAGAGGAAGATGAATAAGCAATGAGTGCAAAGTTTGGTCCTTCTGCTGCTTGGTCACCCCAATATCCACCCAAACCATCACAAGATACCAAAGCTGTGGAATTAGTTGATTCCACATGCACAGTTTTCCTTGAGCTTTCTCCATTCTTGTAGTCTTGGCTCCTTGTTGCCCTGCATTCTCTAGCAAAGTGTCCCTTTCTGTGACAGTTATAACATTCTATCTTGTACTTATCAAACCCCAAGTTGTCACTCCTATTGACTTTGAGTTGCCTTCCAGTATTCTTCAAGAATCTCCTTGCCCTCATTGTCAACATAGCCATCGGCCACTTCAGATCCATCTCTTCAAAATCATCTGGATGAATATGCTCTAAGTCCTCATGTACAATCTGAGGACTACTAGATTGACCAGCCAGGAATGCATAGATAACAGCATCACTCAGGTTGTCAAAGTTTGTAGAACTAACAACATTAACCTGAGTGCTAGGAGTAGTAACTCCATGAGCAGTATTAACTGCTTCATTGGTACTGCTAGTGTTGTTTGAGGAGGACACAAAGGCCATGTTTTGTGTATTTGTATTGGAGCTAGATGATTCTTTGACTTCAGGTTCATAAACTTTTAGGTTGTTGTAAAGATCATCCAGGCTCATTGTGTCAAGATCAGGTTTGTTTCTCCACACAACAACATGTGTGTTCCATTCAGAGGACAAGCTTCTCAAAAACTTTTGATTCATATCTTCCTGGGAGATCTGCTCACCCAAGATCTCTAGTTGACTTATAAGCTTTTGAAGTCGATCAAAGGTTTCATCCAGCACCTCAGAACCTTGAGCAGAGAAGTTTTCATACTGCTGTTTCAAAAGATTATTCTTTGTCTTCTTTGTAGCAGTATTACCTCCAAATCTCTTTTCAATAGCTTCCATTAGAGACTTAGCATCTTTAATGGAGTTGAACTTCAACTTATGCTCATTAGGAATGGCCATCATCAACATGCTTCTTGCCTTGACTTCAAGTCTTCTTTGAGCTTTTTCCTCAGCAGTTGTAAGAGGCACGATTGTAGTAACACCTTCTGCAAATTTTGTTGTTTTTGGTTTTTCATTTCCATTCTCAATGATATCCCAGAGTTGGAAATCAATCATCTGAATGTACTACTCAATTCGTAGTCTCCAGATCTCATACTCATTAGCCTTAAGCATTGGAACCTTTGATGCAGTAACCATATGTGCAGAGTCTGAATCCATGTCTTCAGTAAAATCTAAACAATATCGAGTTTAAACAGGTTCTTCTTTGAGTAGATCACAACTTCTAGAACCACAAGCTCTGATACCACTTGTTGATCTCAGTTATGCACTTGATCGAATCCCTTAGCTTGTAAAGGTTAAGTTATCTTAGGTAAATTTAAAACAACTACGTAGAAATTGTCTTTAAGTATATTAAAGTCTATGCGGAATCTAGACTTTAACCTTAAGAAGAACTTGTAATGTAACAGTAAAACAATTGTAAATACAAGATTAACAAACAAAACAGCTTCAATATTATTAATGAATAATACGAATACTCTCCTAGTATTAGGGTTTACAACCTGAAGCTATATGAAAAACACGTATCTAACTCAATGCCCTACGACTTCATTTTATAGACTAAGGAGTCCTAGTCGGCTTACAATAACTTTCTATACAAGATAAATCTTTTTAGAATCTTTTCTATACTTATCTAACCGACTATACAAGTATATCTCATTAGCAGCATTAACTAAGACTCATATAGACTAGCAGTCTTAACTCTAACTCTAGCAGCAGTAATCCTTCAGCAGTTGTAATTCTGAACTAGCAGCATTAACTTTTAGTCTGGCAGAACTAACTACTTAGTGTATTTTCTTGAAGTTCTTCAGCATCACCAGCAGTAGTAAAATACATCAGCAATAGTAAAACTTGTATTAGCAGCATTAATGACTTAGAGCTTTTTCTTTGTAATACCTGAATAGTCTTAACCATATGATCAGTCTTAACATCAGCAACATCTTGAAGTCTTTGAATCCCAACACCATACATTTCAAATAAAGACGGAGAAATTCATGGGAAATGCATCTTTTTTTAAAAGTGCATCTGAAATGTGCGGATGTGATTATTTCTCATTCTTCTTATTTTACTTTTATTTATTATTTGATCCTAAATCTGCAAGCCTCTTGTAAATATCCAGTCAGCATCTTTGTAATTGTACCATTTCCATGTGGCAACTATCTATTTTTTCTAATTGATTGACCCAAGTTTTCAATGGGTATAAATGTTGGTAAAAGATTCTTTTGTTTTAGGCTTTTCAGACTTTTAGCACTCTTTCGTTCGTTGTAATCTAGTGTAATTTGATATAATTGTAATTTAATTGCATTATATAGACTATTTGGTTTGCAGAATAGAGGAAATTATAATTCAGATTACTTTGTGTAGGTTGTTTGATCTATATTGTAATTGTAATTCAGTCACTCAAATTACATCAATTGAGGGAATTCATATTACATAAGAAATTGGATGAAAAGTTTTGAATTTACATTGTAATTCAGAATTTATTACTTTAAAACATTAGTATTTTATTATTATTATTATTATTTATTATTAATTATTATTATTATTATTATTGTCAATTCTACAAATAGCCTGGTCGCTTAAGGTGTTGGGCTTTTTTAGCCCCCAAAAAGTCGCTTTCTCAAAATAGCCCAAGAAATAAGCGACCAAATGTGAGAGCGACATGTGGCGTGTACTTTGGCCCCTAGCGAAAAGTCGCTTAAAAAGTCAAAAAGTCGCTTAAAATCTAGCAAAAGTCGCTTAAAAAAGTAACTTTTTGGCTGCAAAAAGACACAAATAGTAAGTCGCTTAATTGACAAAAAAGTCGCTTATTTCTTAGGCTATTTTGAGAAAGCGACTTTTTTGGGGCTAAAAAAGCCCAACACCTTAATAGACCGGGCTACTTGTATATTTGGCCCAAGATTATTTTTAATTAAACATATCTTTATTAGAAGTTCAGAGAATTTACAAGAAATTAGGCTAGTAGCAGTGGTCGGTCGAACATGATCGGTCTCCATCGGTCGACCTCAGTCGAGGCCACTGTGGTGGATCGGTCGTGGTCGGTCGTCGTTCACTATATGCACGAACTAGTTCGTAAATTCGACCGATTTTTGATACACACAAACAAACAAAATTTGTACCGTTTGTTGAATTAAAAAAAAAAGAAAGAAAAAACCTTGGTCGCCACTGTGGCAACTTGGTCGTCGGAGTGAGAAAGCTGATATGGCATGGTCGAGTGCGGTCACCACTGCTACTAGCCTTAGTAGGAAGCTAATCCTACTAAAGATATGAATAGCAGCACGTGCCTCAATTTCTTAAGTCACAAAGAACTTTCAGATCCGCTTCAGTAAGGTCACCGCATCCTTTTCAAGTTCTCCAAAAGAAGAGAATGAGAAGGGGAGAAACCCATATTCAATATCCGTGCACTTAGCCTCATACTTGACGCGTTTACGCTGTGCGGCCTCAGTCACCGCACGACCAGGCACAAAATCAGCCATACCAGTTTATGTCAAAGGCGATGACCCTGTCAGATCGACACATACATTAAGCCCTCCATACCACGAGTAGAGCAACATATCAGCTGGATGTAAGGGTTTGTCACTTTCTCCGAAAAGCCCAAAATCAACTTCTTTACGAGCTAAAATCCTCGACCAAGAACAAATGTCAACAAGAGTATCGTGCACCACGTTATGCCGATGTCTAATACCAATAATACCAGTGCACGATACATCATGGCCCCCATAAATATCTCCTGTAAAGATAAAAAAACAAGCTAAACATGGCATCTGAACAGAGAATAAGGGACACCAGCTAAAGAGCTACATTATGATAATCTAGACAATAGACTTTCAATATTAAACAAATAAACGAATATACTATTTGAATGATAAACATATAAATTGTCTAAAATAAATGCATTAGGTCTTCATAAACGAAATAAAATAAATGCATCAATCATAACATGGCTAACACCTAAGGGTGTTAGCCCATAATTTCAGTAGCAAACACGAAAATAAATACAAAATGATTTGCAAACAAATGACATAATGAAATCGATAAGAAAATTGAACGAATATACTTCGTGTGATGATACGGGACCTTCCTCTTTTGATTTCTTCACTTAGGAGTTGACTTTTGAGTGTTACAAAGCTTCTCTTGACGTCTGCTGGTGGTGAAATGGTGTAAAAATACGAAGCTAGGGCTTCAATTTATAGTTAATCGTCTAACGTGCCAATACAGCATATTGAGGTCTAATACGTCGTATCCCAGATTTCTTGAGTAGGGTACAAGAAATAATATTCCAACATATTTGTCTGTCTTCTTTAAATACGGCGTGTTGCTGAAGTGTGATAGGCCGTATACCTTCAAATCTTGATATGCTTGGACTGTGGATAAGATCTTTAATACGGCGTATGGCCAGAGTTTCATACGCCGTATTCCTTCTTCAGTTGACTTAAGCTTTGACTGCAAGGGCTTAAATACTGCGTATTGCGAGAGTTAAATATGTCGAATGTTTTCTTATCTTCGATACTTGATGAATTCATCTAAGTGTTTTATACGTCGTATCTCTAGAGTTGGATACGCCGCATGCTCTTGCCAGGATTATACAAATTCTTCATTTAAGCTCCAAGTTTCGTCGTTTTCCGTGTCTTTTCCAATATTGCTTCATAAATACTGAAAATCATAAACTTAAGCAATTAAGTATCAATTCAGATATAAAAACATAATAACTGAGAAATCTACATGGGATAAATGATACATGAATATGGTACTTATTTGATGCTATCATGACTCTACATAATGGTAATAAGAAGAGTAAAAATCATTCACAAACTGACTAGGGACTTGAGAAGACCCATCATTAGCAACTACACTAACTTTGCCTTGCTTTTAAAGTAACAAAACATGGATATTGCTTTTGACTTTTATCTTTAAATATACACCTTCATTCACATCCAACACTAGTTTCTTAGCCACTGGGGTAATCCCTACCCTTGATGTTCTTGGTTCATCATCTAACTCTTTTATTACAAGTTTTTTAGGCTTGGGTGGTGTGTAAATGTCAGGGTTGTTCTTTTCATGCTCAACATCAACAAGTTTAAGACCTTCTGTGATATACTTAGCTAATAACTAAACATCTTTGCCACTAGCTAAAGGTTCTAGTCCATTGTCTAAATCACAACCTGGTTTCAAGAAATGGTAAAACATCACTCTATGCCAATCATGACCTAAGTCTTCAAGCATAGAATTAATTTCATGGATAGAAAGCTCATCACTATCTATTAAATCAACAAAAGTAATGTTACCATTACTGTATCTCCTGTTAGGTGATTTTGTGAAAACATCACCATGTTGAAGCTTGATGGAAAACAAAGTAGAGTGAGTATCTGCAAATTATTATAAGAAAAAACAATCAGACTAGGGTTTTAAACAACAAAACATCAAATAAAGTATTGCAAATTGAAAAAATCATACTGAAAATCAATAATAACGTTTACAAACCTTTACACTAACATTGTCAAAAAAAAAAAAAAAAAAAAAAAAAAAAAAAAAAAAATGGAACCACCATCTCAATGTTTTGCAAAGTTTCAGTTACAAAAATTTAGGGTTAGATTTAAGGTTTGACTTAGGGAAGAAGATGAAAAGGTTTGACTTAGAGGATTGTGAGTGAAATGACGCGGGGGTACTTGGTTTAAATGCTAGGGGGTGTTGGGAGATGACGGGTATACCCTAATGAGAAAACAAGTTAACAAGAGTTAGTGGTCCAGTTAGATGGAGGGACAAATGACATAAAATGTTTGCCTCTTAAGGTTGGACGGTACAATTTTTTGAAGAGAAGAGAAAAAAGTTGAAAGAAAACTAAAAAGTTTATATGCTCTCGAGTTGAAGAAAAATAATAAAAGGAAAAGGAGGGCAAATTGATTCCTATATTCTCTTCGAAATCAAAAGTGAAATTTGTTTATTTGTCGAGGGGTGAAATTTTAGTATACTTAAAAGTGAAATGCTAACAACAGCCTTAAAAGTTGTTGTTAACAACAAACTTTTTATAAAATTATGTGATATTAAGACACGGCAACAAATTCTTTATTTTTTGTTAATTTGACCAATGATGAAAGTTAATTATATTTGTATTTAAGAAATTATAAAAAGTGGCTAACAATTTATAGTGATTTTATTTGAATATTGTGTATTGCCTTAACATAAACTTCGATAATTAGTTGTCCGCGTTAACAAAACCCTACATTAAAAGAATCAAAATTTGAATTTAATTTTCTTTGGAAGAAACTTTGAGGAAATTACGGGTACCGTTTATATAGAGTAATTTATTACTCTCTCTCTATTTAATGCATCCAAAATAAATTCCAAATCCACAAAGTCAGACTTTCTCCTCCGTCTTCTTCACGCGGCTACAAATCTTTCACACCACACACTCACAACCCAGACGAACACTAGACCAAAATCAAATATCATGTCTGGTGGTATTGCTCGTGGCCGTTTGACTGAAGAACGCAAAGCATGGAGAAAGAATCATCCTCATGTTTGTTTTTATTATTTTTATTCCTAACCCTAACTCTTCATTTTTAAATTTATATATTTATACATTCGATTTTATATTTATATTTTGTCTAATTGTTGATTTGATTGGTTTTTAATTAGGGTTTTGTGGCTAAGCCTGAATCACTTCCAGATGGTACTGTTAATTTGATGGTTTGGCACTGTACCATCCCTGGTAAAGCTGGGGTAAGCCCTTTTTTTATTACTTTACTATTTTGTGGTTTACTTGTTTAATTGCGTTGTTTAGCCGCGGATAAATGTATATAGGGATGGTGATATTTTTAATGTTAACTGATTATTTAGAGTTAAATAATGTTCTTAGTAGTTTGTTTTTGTGTTATGGATGGTTATTTAAATTTGATTATTCGGTAGTGCGTAGTTACTAGTTAGTTTAATGAAGAGTTCGGGTTTAGGATTTAATTTGTGGTACTATCGGGGGAAGTTCAGTTTATTTATTTGATTTTGTAATGATTAAAGGTTGCATTTTTATATAAGTTGTCGATTTCAAGCTGATTGTTACGCCGTTATGTCTCTAGTGACCAGTGTTTTTGACTTTTTGTAAAAGAATAATAAGTGGTTTTGGGTTGGTGTGTAGTTTTCTATGGCCCGATAGGATTAAGCAAATACTTAAGTGTTAACAGTTCGTTTCCGTGAGTAGAAAGTGATGATGAAAGCATATAAGAATTGGCTTTATTTTCAGTATCATGTACTAATATTTCTCATACAAAAGGATTTTGAAGAATTTCATTTCGAGTGAGAAGTTAGTTGATGAACATAGGTTTGTTGTGGGTTGATTTCTGTTTAAGTTTTAGAACCCCTAATATCAGTGAGATGATGCTAACACCAATGTGCCAAATTAGCAACCTCGTTTATAAGGCCAAGAGGCGCATAATGCCTGGACAGAATGACAGACACTAATAGAGTTTTAAGATGGGATTTTGGGAACACTGTATGTAAGTATAGATGGCTGGATGTTTGATTGGGTAGTGTTGGACCATTGGTTCTCTGATACCTTGATCATAATATGATACAAATGCGGAGTAAAAGATGAGTTACTAGACATTTTTTTTTACCCACTCAAGTTCCTTTTCCTGGGTCCAATACTAGATTGATCCTTAAGACTGAATGTAGCAATGTGAGGGGTAGTTTCAGCCGTCTTTCCTTGCCTTCTGCATGTAATCCTTGACAATTAAGTGCATAAAAAAGCCTAGATAGCATCTACACTTGCATAAAGAAGCAAACAGCCATCCAACAACCGTGAATAACTTTCAAGGTTTTTATCCAAAACCCTTAAAGATGAGTACAGTCTAAAATTCTCAGTAGTTAAATGCATTGAACAACGTTTACATATAGCCGTAGGCCGTTTTCAATTGAAACATGTAATTGTGCCCTGTAGCAAGGGCTTAGACTCTTTAGAGCAGTTTTTGGCTTTCTTTTTACTCTTATATTTTGCTGTTGCCACGCTTGTGGTTGCAGTAGGAAGGTACTAGGCTGTAACTGGCATCTAAATTACACCATTACTTCTCATGACCCCATATTGGTCGATGGGGATACAATCATGAGAAGTTGTGTACTATTGGTCGATGGCATCTAAGTTACTGGTTGGATGGGTAATTTGCCTTCACCAGGTCATAGCGTATTTATATGATACCTGAAATTTCTGGAATGCCACTGCGTGCCTCAGCTAGCAGTTTGTTTTACTGTTATCTTTTATTTTTTGAATGGTGAATTCACACTCATTTTGCGCACCTTTTTCCCCCATTGGCGTTTAAACAGCAACCACTTTGGTGTCCTTTCGTGTTCCTTGATTACCACTAGGTCTTTTCTGGTGTGTTTGATTGCTAACTGCTTCCGACTTTTTGAACTCAGGGATGGGATATTTGTAATTTATCTTGGAACGATATGATAAAACTTCATAACCAACTTGTCTTAACCTGGTTCTAGTGATTTTTTTTGTTTTGTGAGGATTTTTAATACGTGTTCATTGCAGACTGATTGGGACGGCGGTTACTACCCCCTCACCCTTAACTTCACCGAAGATTATCCAAGCAAGCCACCAAAGTGCAAATTCCCCCAAGGGTTCTTCCATCCCAATGTTTACCCATCTGGAACTGTGTGTCTCTCAATCCTCAATGAAGACAGTGTAAGAGCTTCCTGTCCTCCTATTAAGACATAAAAAGAAGGTGAATTCCATAGTTGTAACTAAATGCATATCTGCTGTTTCATAGGGTTGGAGACCAGCAATAACAGTCAAGCAAATTCTCGTGGGCATCCAGGATCTGTTGGACTCTCCAAACCCTGCTGATCCGGCTCAAACAGATGGATATCAACTCTTTATTCAGGTAACTGTTATTCGTTACTGTCACCAGAATTTGTTTATATTTTCTCTGATTTGATTTATGCAAAAAAATTATGTGCAGGATACTGTCGAGTACAAGAGGCGAGTTCGCCTTCAAGCAAAGCAATATCCCCCTCTCGTCTAGTAGTTTCATGTAGGTTGACATGTCTGATGAAGATTTCATGATTCTCTTAGCCCTTGGTTTGCTTTTTGTGGATATTTATGGAGTCATGATCACATGGCATGTCGATGGATTTTATCGAGAAGGCAAGACCTTTTATTTGTTGATGGTTATCTGTTTCTGATTAAACATGTTTCATGGGTACCCACATTGCGTCTATCAAGTGTGTGAATGGATTTGTTGAACTATATTTTGGATCCCGTACGCATCTTTAGCTTGATTTTTTTTTTTTTATTACTTCTAATATTTATGGTGTGTGATCTGAGAAACTCAGATCTTCTAATGGGGTTGTGCACTTCTAGTTCGATGGTTTACAGAAGCAAAGCTTTGTCCAGATTAATAACATTGGCTCAAAATCAACAACAAAAACAAAAAAAAAAAAAAAAAAAAAAAAAACTTCTAGTGTACTGAGTGTTAAAAAGCTTCATTGTAACCTATATAACTGTACAATACTTGTGAGAACTTGTTATTTATTCGCAATTATGTTATAAGGGTTTATAGCGGTTTAAGTTATTAAAATAAGCTAGTTTATAAAATAAGTTGTGTTTGTTACACATGTTTAAAAACTTTTATAAGCCATAAGCTAAAACCCATTGAAAAGAGCTTATGGAGGTTTTTATAGCTAGTCAAATTCCTTTAATACTTTTTAAAACACAAAGCATTACCAGACAAAAGTTGCAAAAATATATCTATATTTGATTTGACGTATTTTTATACGATTTTACATTAATAAGCTTCATTTCAAACTAATGCGCCAAACAACTTTATAAAAATATAATCTTCAACTTTCAGCTATTATAAGTTTCAGCCCATATCACCAAACATGCCCTATATTTTGTTAATATTAAAATCATCTACGAAACAGACGACTTGCGCCCTCTCTCTCTCTCTCTAAAATCTAGAACCACCATTTCCATTAACACTAAATCTAAAACTACCATAGGTTTCGCAACACTCTCTTGAACAAAACTACACAAACTCGACCCACACCATAGCCGCCATGCGCAGCGGCTATACCGTGGTTGACTTTTGTAGTTTTGCCTTTTCCGAAGACTTACCGGCTGTTTGGAACACCACCTCCAGCGAGTGGAGTGTCCCCTCCCTATACCGAGTATGGTCCAGGTAGCCTCGTCCCAACAGCCATCGTCGGTCGTCGACTGGCGCCGTTGCTACCGCCATTGGCCACCACCGGTGACCGGAAATTTCTATTTTCCGGCAACAACTGAGTTCTTTCGGTTTTTGCTTTTTTCTATCGATTAAAACTAAATTGTTTCCACTTATTCTTTATTATTTTTCTTTGTTAATTACTTATTTCTCTTTATGGTTCGCATTGTCTTTAATTTATTTTCCTCTCCTTTATGTTGCCCATTTAACACTTAGTGTTTTTCTCTTTGGCATTGTTTTCTTAAGGGTAACATAGAGGCTTTAGATAGTGATGGTCACTTGAGGTCATGTTTTTCCGGCTTGGGAGGGGTAGGAAGGGTTAGGGTGACTAGGAGATATCATAGATTAGCAATTTCCTACTTAGAGTGGGTAGCTGGAATGTAGGGTCTTTGATAGGAAAACTCTATGAGCTCGTTGATGTCTTGAAGAGACATAAAGTGGACATATCTTGTTTCCAAGAGACTAAATGGAAGGGGTCCAGTACGAGTCGAGGTCATTTTAGCGGAATGACTTAAGGACAAAGTAGTTCATGTGAATACGTGTAGCGATATAATCATGTCTATCACGTTGGTGATTGATGAAGAGACCATTAACGTAATCAGCGCGTTCGCACCCCAAGTGGGTCTGAGTGAGGAAGAAAAGAAGAGCTTATGGGACTCTCTTTACGAG
Organism: Artemisia tridentata subsp. tridentata; assembly: GCA_021014915.2. Classification (NCBI taxonomy): domain Eukaryota; kingdom Viridiplantae; phylum Streptophyta; class Magnoliopsida; order Asterales; family Asteraceae; genus Artemisia; species Artemisia tridentata. The sequence continues at coordinate 162,426,664 of CP139504.1, read as the reverse complement.
CTTGCGACGGAGTGCCCGTTGGACCAAAGACAGATTATAGGGGGTGATATGAACAAACATATAGGAGCTACATCAGATGGATACACGGGTGTCCACGGGGACTTTGGCTATGGGGTTAGGAATGTTGAAGGGCGTATGATTTTAGAGTTTTCTACTACTCACGACTTGGTTAGGCGAACTCTTTCTTCAAGGAAAAGAAATGCCTATTTGATAAACTTCCAGAGTGGAGGCCACTACACCCAGATTGACTATATGTTGGTCATGTAAGGACTGCAAGGTCTTTCAAGAAGCAACAACCCGATGGAAGTGACTGTGATGCTGAGAATCTTGTAACCAACTGACTTAGCTCAGTTGGCCACCTGAGTTCCTTCTAGAGCTTGGGGAGGGGTTTTACCCGGGTTCGAGTCTCGCAAGTGACAAAGAAAATCCAGATTTTCCTCTTATTGCGAAGCCGTGTGTTCTAGGGGTTTCCTTTCGCGAGTTTCTCCTAGTGGTTCGGGTCCCGGGGCCTGCCCGTTTGGATGGTTTAACTCGGGGGTCGGATTTCAAGTATGGTGCCGTTCTAAAAAAAAATGTTGAGAATCTTGTGGAAGAACATGAATGGAGAAGCTGCAGAGTCTTTCAAAGCGGGAGTTACAGGACGTGTTACTGCATGAGTGGAGGACATAACAGATAGTGACAAACATCAAACATGGAACACCCTTGCTAGCATCATCGGGGACGAGGCAAAGGAATCCCTAGGTGTGGCCGTGGGGACAATGAGAACTCATACAACCCGCATGGAATCCTGGTGGCTTTGTGAGGAGGTGCAATCCAATGTCAGGGAGAAACAAACTCGGTTCAGTGAGGGACATCAAGCAGATATGACTATAGCATATAAGAGATATAAAGAAGCTAAAGCCTAAGAGAGAAGAAGAAAGGATTTAGGAGATATTAAATATATAAAAAATGAAGGAGGTTGTTGGGTTTTATATTGAGTTGATAATATAAAACAATAAAAGAAGAATGAAGCAAATTCGAAACTACAAGGACTTAAAAGACAAAGAAGGAATTCTACATGCCATGAAAGATTATAGAAGATTCCTTAGAAGATATTGATAAAAGGTTAGGAAAGTATTTGTTTCCTAATATAGTTATGAGTCTTTGTAAACCCTAATATCTCTATTATATAAAGTGACATAGGGCGTATGTTTTAATGTGCACAGAGAAAAGATGTAGACGTCTAGTAAAAGTGTGTGTGTCCTAGGCGTGGGTTTTGTGAAAAACGCCTAGGGTTTAGTGTTGTTTTAGCCTCAAGGATCTTTGATCCCTGTTATTGTTGAGTAACCGTTCTACAATTGATCATGTAGAATTGGGGCTAGTCGTGTATGTAATTGTTTAAGGAGATAATGATGAAAACCTTGTTACAATAACATTGATGTTTTGTTTAATCCGCTGCGTATATTGTTAACCTTTGTTATTGTTATTCCTAGAGCTTAAAACGATCTAAGGAGTTCTAACAAAATCCAAAATTGGTATCAGAGCTCAGGGAGCTCATCATCTAGGGATTTACAAGGTTTTATTTGTCGAAGAAAGAAGAAAAATCGACTTTGGTTTTTATGTTCGTATTTTTATGCAGTGATGTGGTAAAAAGGTGATATCTCATTCGTTAACCGTCGGATCTTAACGAAATTTTTACTGAATGTTCTCTATATATCAAGGAATATTCTCACCGAAGGGATCTTCAATCTGAGTTCTTATTTGAATGATATAAATTTTTGAAAACTGCAGAAAAGCTTGTGTTTAGGTCGGTTTTTAGGATTTTTGCTTAATCGGTTTTTAAAGTTTTTATGAAAATCGATCTTCCTGATTTTCTTTTGGCGGTTTAGTTCAACAAGGAATTCGGTTAGAGATGCTCATAACACAAAACCATCATCTCTTACAATTCGATCAGTTTATATTATTGCTACAGGAAACAGAAACGAAACCCTAACTTCCCTAATTGTTAATCGTTTTTTATTGGTTTTCTGCTGCAAGTATTAATTCTGATCTGGTGCTTCTATTTGTGGTGTATATGGAGAGAATTGAGCAAAACAAACCCTAACAACAACAAATCAAGTCATACCCTAACTGATATGTTTATAACTTTTATTTTCGTTTGGGGTTTTGATGCTACAGTGACACATTTTTGGTTTTGGTTTATTGGATTCTGGTAACGAATGCAACTATTGGATGAGGTTACTGGAGCAGCGAATGAAGTTACTGGAACTGGTGATAAGGGAGTAAGGCTACGTTTAATGAGTAGGGTTGCTGGTACAATGAAAGAGAATCAGATTGTGGTTACTGGTGCTCGAGTAATCTTACTTGTTGTAGGAGTAATGCTATAAAGTTACTGGTATATTAATCCTACAAGTTTATGCTGCTCTCGTTGTGCAATTAGTGCTGCTGTGGTAAGCTTAATACTGCTCCTTGATACTTAATGATTAATGATGCTCGTTATATCCACGTTACTTACTGCTGCTGCTCAATGGGTTACTACTGCCACTCCATGATTCGTTAAACAAGTTTGTGCTGCTACTTGATTTTTAATGCTGCCAGTCTTATCAGTTAGTGCTGCTCGATGTTTAGGTTTATGCTGCTCATTCTAAATTGGTACTACTGATCATTCTTGGTTTATGTTGTTGTGCCTTATTACTGCTGCTACGTTCGTTTATGCTGCTAGTTGAATGTACTGCTCGTATCAACTTAATGCTGCTACTTAGAGTTTCTGTTGCTTCATGTTAATGCTGCCATTTAAAGTTGCTCGACATGAATATTTATGTGCCAACATGTTAAAGCTACTCGTTTGATTTTTAGTACTGCTAGCATGTACTTGGTTCAAGGATCGATCAGAGTGTTAGTTTGAGCATGAAGTTTGGTTTGATTGTTGATGAGACAAGTGTAATGAGCAGATTGATTGATTGATATGGAGATGTTAGACACACACTGAAGATTGTTTTGTTTTAAATTTCCTTCGATGATTTAAAAGGCTCGTATTTGTTTTAATTGGGATAATTGATTACGAAGAAGATTGGTTATCATTTATTTGAAGTTGAAGTGGAGTTTCTTAGATGCGTGTTCTTATCATATCTTAAACGGCCTGCAACGTTTAAAGATAACTTGTTCGTGCTTTAAAGATGTGACAAAGACTTGTCAAAATCTAGCAATAGGGATTTGCTATCACTTAAAGGAGCTACATTGTAGTGTTCAGTGTCTCATAGAAGATGAGGATTTTGTCAAGAGGTTGCGATTTACTTATACTTTTGGTGTTCATATATGTTCAAAGTCATGTGGATAGTACAAGACATATGACACAAGTTGAGTTGTTTTACTTCATCATCAAGTTCGTTATACTTAGTTTTCTTCAACAATAATCATTACAAGAAGCCTACAGAATTGGAGATTCAAGAAATGGTTAACACATGGATTTCAGGGGAAGCATATTCTAGAGTGTTTAATCATTTACATGCATCATTTGAGGGGAAGGTTTTTACTACTGTAAGTCTTTATTACTACAGATAGTTTAAGTTTCTATTGTCTTAAATTCATTATTAGTGCGGAAAACTTCATGGAGGGTAATTTGAGACATTGGAAGGCTGGATTAGAAGTGAGATATTGATTTGTGGTTGTGAAGATCAAAGTTGCATCTACTTAGCATCTCCTAGTGGATAATGACAAAAAGGGGAAGAAGTACATAGAAGTTTTGCAACTTGTAGATCCTTGGTGGTACAACATGTTATGTAAGTTCACACGAGTTGAGCTTAAGGGAAAGATTGTTTCATGGAAGATCTAGAAGAATGTTTTGTAATTATCAACTAGGGGAATATTGTTGGGTTTTATATTGAGTTGATAATACAAAACAATAAAAGAAGAGTGAAACAAATACGAAACTACAAAGACTTAAAAGACAAAGAAGGAATTCTACAAGCTATGAAAGATTATAGAAGATTCCTTAGAAGATATTGACAAAAGATTAGGAAAGTATTTGTTTCCTAATATAGTTATGAGTCTTTGTAAACCCTAATATCTCTATTATATAAAGTGACATAGGGCGTATGTTTTAATGTGCACAGAGAAAAGATGTAGACATCTAGTAAAAGTGTGTGTATCCTAGGCGTGGGTTTTGAGAAAAACGCCTGGGATTTAGTGTTGTCTTAGCCTCAAGGATCTTTGATCCCTGTTATTGTTGAGTAACCGTTCTACAATTGATCATGTAGAATTGGGGCTAGTCGTGTATGTAATTTTTTAAGGAGATAATGATGAAAACCTTGTTACAATAACATTGATGTTTTGTTTAATCCGCTGCGTATATTGTTAACCTTTGTTATTGTTATTCCTAGAGCTCAAAACAATCTAAGGAGTTCTAACAAACTCCACAGAGGTCGAAGCATTACGAACAGAGAGGACATTAGGAAAAGATTGGGATAATACTTTTCTCTTTTCAGTGAGAGGAGGCATGAAGGACAAAAAGAAGTAGTGAAGTCTAGCTTACTTCTGCATTACGACTGATACTAGTTGATGAGTCTCGTATTATACATGTTTGATATTATGTAAATTATAAAGCTAAATACTCTTATTTATAGAACTTTTGGTACTTAATATATGAATAAACATGCAGGGCTAATGATCTAAGGAAGGACACGATAAAGCCGAGAAACTAATGACTCAAAGGACTTAAGAGAAATAACACATGGTTTGGCAAAGGCACGCCGACTTTATTGAGAAAGAGCACCGGATACGTGAGGTGAAGCCCGCCGGTTTTGTGCTAATGTGCGGCGTACTTCCCCTGACAGTTATACTTCTTCATTAATGAGATACATCAATGATAAGGCCAATCACTTGCCTGTCATTACTCACCAGGCACGTCTTAGGGTTGCTCCTACACCTATAAATAGTGGCCTAATTGAGAGCATAAGGGGCACCTCACTCACCAATCATCATAAACTAATCATAAGAAGTTTAGGAGTGGTTTACACCAAGACCACTTGCTAAAGAGCCTGGAAGCAGCAGTAATTTGGAGTATAAGTTGTGAACGTGGTTCATTCGTTGTAATCTCGGTATAATCTCTATTACATTATGAGTTTGATAATCATTTATTCATATGATACTTGTTACTTTACTTTGAATATGTAGTAGTCGAATTATGTTTGTTTGAGGCATTATAGCCATATGATATGAATCTGAGTTTGTAATATATGTTCTGAATCTATAAATTGTGTATTTGATATGTCCTTATTCGGTTTACTATCTCTTGTTTGGATTGGTCATTACAATTGTCAAAAGGTCGAAAGATGCAATTGTGTTGATTATATTATGAATCGTCTGTCTATAACGAGTCATTACTATACTTGTGAGAATTGGATAGTAAAACATTTGACAGCCCGGATTATGACAAGTTTAAGGACTAATCTCACATCTAACGACTTGATTAGGGGAAATACTTTATTTATAATTCAAACACAGACCACACTTTATGCACTTTATGTATTAAGGATTAAAGGCCAAAAGGATTCCTTCTTATGTCGAGTAGATATAATAGTTCTCATGATTGCCCGTCATGTGTTACTCTTATGCTTTTTCTGTGTTCATTACATTACATTCTCTTGTTTATCTTATGTTGCTTAACCTTGGACAAACATATCTTTAATTAACTTGGTAAAACTTTCAAAAATCTTAAATCCAACAAAAACGATTTTAATGATAAGTGACAATCATTGGAATCTAATTTTGTTAATCAACACTGGTATGAGAAACACTTTCCTCCCTTGGGACGACCTGGTCTTACCTAAACCTTTACTATAAACGAGGGTTATACTTTACCCGTGTGTTTTGTGTATTAAGGAATCGGTAGAACTAGCATTATAAATTTAAAGCTCTCGAAACACATCAAAGTTTTTGGCACCGTTGCCGGGGAGGTTATTTTAGTTTATTTTATTAGTTTTGTTAAAAATGGTCGTTTGTTACTAAGTTTTCTTGCAACAATTTGGAAAAATTTCGTTTCTGAGTTCAAAAGCACGCCGGTTTTACAACACATAACCGTCGTACTTGTCAGTTCAGTTAAAAAGGATCAGTTGGATTTAATTTCAAAAAACCAAAAAAACTTGTAAAATGCTATTTCCAGGTCTTGAGAACAGAGATTAATGTTTTTCTTGTTTTTATTACCTGAATTATTGCATATGTATAAATTGCACATTAAAACAAAAAACACAAAAATATTTTGCTTTCGTTTGTTATCTATTTGCTTAGAATTACTATATTGGATTGCTCTGATGAATGAAATGATAATTGCAATATGTTTTCAACTGTTATCAGAACTTATAAGCTGCTATATAACTTATGATCATCTATCAAAACCCAGAAGCACACCGGTGTTACTCTTAAGACCGCCGCACTTCTAGAAAATTTTAAACAAAACGGCTAGAAAAACACGTAACCGCCGTACTTTTCTTGAAGTACGCCGAACTTTTCTGCAAATATCTTCACAGAGGACTAAAATCTCTTTTGATATGATAAAACAAATCCGTATCTTAACTTACACAAGTTATATGAGACTATTGGAGTTTAATTATGAGCTTATAACTTATTTGACTAACCTATTAATGTTTCACTTGATGTTTTTGCACATTTTAGCTATTTTAGCCCTGGATCAAAACAATAGGCTAGGAAAGAAGTTAGCCAGGAGAACAACTGTGGTTGGCTGGATAAGTCACTGGAAAGTAGTGGTAATGCGAAAGGAAATGACATTTAGGATACAGCTGATAGCAAAACTAAGGAAGAAATTAAGGTTTTCACCATCTATAGGATGGCTGATGAAGAGAAGGTTGGGGAAAAATATATCACTCCATGCTATGTGGAAGGATTATATGCATATGATGGGATCTTGGATCTTGACCTGAATAAAAAATTGATTTCTTAAGAATATGTGGTAAAACTCAACTTAAAATATAAGGTTCTAAGAAATGGTGACAAGAAAATTGATAAGAAGTTGCATATGAGTCTGGTAGGGGAGACTGAGGATGACTTTATTGAACATACCAAAGGTTATAACCTAGAGTTCTATGTAAATCTTGAAGAGGATGATGTGGAACCATGTGTAATCTTAGGGAAACCATTCATGGAACAAACCAGAAGCATTGTTAACTACCAGTCAGGCGTAATCACTCTTTGGGCAGGATTGAGTTTGGAAGACAAGGAACAAGATGGAGTAGTGATTAATACTTCTGATGTTGAAACACACCCAAAAATCCCTAAATCACCAGAATTTCCAAACTAAATTAACACGAAAAGGAAACCCTCTGGATCATACAAACTGAGTGACATAATGTCACCAGACCATTTCAGTGCCTGAAAAACCAATGCCATGGAAAATTGAGTTAAAACAATGCTCTTTTCTTAAATTTTGTTTATATGTTTATTTTGTCCTTTTGAATAAAACTGTATCTCAAGCATATGTTTGATGATGTTTATGCCTCTTGATGAGATGAACGAATGTTTATTATGATGTTTATGTGTTTGGAATAGTTTTTAGTTTTTATTTCTACCATTTTCTAGGATTTTATAGCAGACTGTTAAGAAAATTGTAGAAAAGACCGCTGACCTTACACCTAAGGTCGCCGCTCTTTTTAGCGAGGGAACACTTATATAACTTAAACATATGTCATTTTCACAAAACACAAAAAAAAGGGGAAAACAAACATGATGAAGCGAAAAGTGTACCGCTTTTAGGGGGTCATTTAAGCCTTAAATCGTATTTATTTGATCAAATATTGCCCTAAATCGTTCCTTTTGTCATTTTAGGTACTTTTGAGAAGAAATCTGGAAAAGGAAGCATTTTGGACGTTTTTGGAGCATAAAAGTGAAGAAAACGACAAAGTCTCAAAAACCGGCTGAAAAGTACCTTGGACGGCGTCAGGATTTGTTCTTGACGGCGTCATGGCTTGGCAAAAGTGGTGGATATGAAAATTACTCATGATAAGCCAGAGAAATTTGCATGGGAATTCTGACGGCGTCACCCTTTGGAATGATCAAGGTCGTCACGGTATAAGTTAAAGCCAGACGGCGTCACGCCTAATTCCGACGGCGTCAAGCCTTGATAAGCTAGAACGGATTTTGGAGAGCTAAAGAGGGACGGCGTCAAGAAGGCCATCCGGGAACCCTAAAAGCGATGAGGTGACGGCGTCACACTCCATAACGTGACGCCGTCAGATCTGAAAGTCTATATATAGTTTTGCAATTTTTTGTCATTAGTGTGGAACTTATTGTGGAACTTTGTGTGTGAAAACCCTAAGACGATTTTAGCAGCTTTTTCAAGGCTTTTTGCCTTGAGATCTTCCATGTTACATTGAAGATAAGTTATCAATTAATCATTCAATATGTCTATGTGTTGTTTGATTCTATCTTGTTCTTGTATTTTGTTTTAACATGCTAGGCTAGGTTTTCTTTGTGTTTGCTTAGATCTAATGAAACCTAGCTATTGATTATTGGTTATTAGTGTGTTATTAGTTGTATTGGATGATTGTTTATCTATGTTAGGCTTAAGAAAACTGGCTAACTTCCTATTCGGTAACTTGCTTGAACGTCTTAAGAAACATGAACCAATGCGTACTAAAGGTTTTTATGGTTGTATTTAATGCACAAGCGAATTCTAGTGATCCCATGTTAGGAGCTTCCTAGCCGGCTCGACATAGGAGTGAAGTAGGAGCTTGTAGAGTTGGGGAAGTACGTACGCCACCCCACGATTGGTATTAAGGAATACACCCGTCATCCACGCAATTAATACACACTAATCAACCGGTAAAAGATAGTTAGGGAGTAAGGAAATCTAAGTAAACACATTTTTCTCCACATAAATTTCACCACCTTTTCATTTTCAGTTATTTTATTTTATTTGCATTCGTAGTTATTTGGGTTAGTTGACTAGCAACTAATTCCGCCCACTCTTTCAAACCCGAGATTTTACTTGCTTTCATAAAATTATAAAAAACATAAAAAGAATCTTCTCTCACCCTTAGACCTATTAGAGTAGTTTTTCATACCTAACGAACACTATTCCCTGTGGAGAACGATCAATCCCCCGTACTTACCACTACACTATACTACATCGGTCAGGTACACTGCCTGGTGGGGTTGTAAGCCTCTTGAGATCCCTCGAGAGGTAAAACCTGTTGTAAGGTTGCAAAACCACGCATCAAGTTTTTGGCGCCGCTGCCGGGGAATAGTTATTGTTTAGGTTGAATTTTTATTTTATAAGTCTACTCACTAGATTCCTTTCTAGTGAGATTTTTATTTTATTTTTCTAGTTTTCTTTAGTCTATCTTTTTCTGCTCTATCCATTGCTCAAATCTTCCTTGGCCATCATGGTAAACGAAGATTTCTCTAATCTCAGAGTCACCAGGAGTCGTAGTTCACTAAGCGACCTTATTTCACCCTACGCAGAACCTGATAGGGAAATGCGAAGATTAAGGCGACTCTTTGCTACACCCGAACCATCTGGCTTTGCCATCAACTTTGATGATGCCCTCTCCGAGGAAGAATCCAATCATCATTCTACACCTCCTAGCCCTCAACCCAACCACGATATGGAGATTCCCGAAATCCCAATCCCTAAATGTCTCAAGGACTACTCTTCTCCCACCCCTCGTGGTTTTTCCAATGCTATCGTTTTTCCAAATGAACGCACGGATGGGGTCTTGCGTGCAACCGATATTTGGCTGGTCCAAAGTGTATGCAAGTTTCACGGATTGAAAACTGAAGATCTAATTCAACACATCAAGGACTTCCTGAAAGTAGTGGATACCCTCCATACGGACGGAGCCACTAGAGATACCTCCCGGCTGCGATTCTTTCCCTTCACCCTTTATGAAAAAGCCAGAGACTGGTATAACCAACTTCCCACCGAATCCATTTTCACATGGGAACAGCTTGTCTCAAAATTCTATGAGAAATTCTTTCCAATAGGAATAACTTCAACGTTAAGAGACGCAATCTTCCGCTTCCATGTTGGACCAGCTGAACCCATTCACGAATCCTGGATCAGATTTAAAGATTTGATTAGACAAGTCCCTCATCATGGCATTGAACTCTGGCTTCTTGTCCAAATCTTTTATGACAGTGTCCCTAAAAGCGACCAATTTGGCATTAATAATTCGGTAATAGGAAAAATAGCCAACCTAAGCGCTGAGGAAGGATGGGATAGAATTGAGGAATACGCAAATGATCAAGACGATACTTGGGATGAACCCGATTCGATCATGAGCATTTCCAAGATCATGAAAGAGCCTCCTTTTGCCAGCCGGCTGAATAGAATGAATGATCAAGTCTCTTATCTAGACAAGTCACAACCAACTAAACGGTTGTCAAACCCATACTTGATCTGCGACCAATGTGGTGGCCCGCATGAAGTGGAGGAATGCGAGGATAATACCACCACCGAACAAGCATGCTTGTCAAGCCACGACATCTTCGATGATCCTTTGCTCTTAACTTTCTACCAAAACAATGATTTCACCCCTTGGGGAAATCTTGTGAGAGAAGAGGGAGGAGGAGAATATCTTGACTATAAGGTTAGAAGCACTTTTGAGGATGATCTTGGGCATTTCACGTTTGAAAAGAATCTGCAACTAAATGGTCTCGACAACCTTATCAATAGTCAACAAAACGACATGAGGGCCAAATTCGCAGAACTCAACGCCGCTCTCGACGGCCTTAGCGAACCTCAAAGAGATCCCTTACTCGCCATCACCACTCGTGCTGGAACAACTACTAAGGACCCACCTTACCCAGCTCAACAATCTAACGTCATGGAACCCAACACCCCTCATGAAGAGAAAGATAATGTGAGCGATGAAAATCCCGAACAAACCCCTCCGGTAACTCCCTCTCCACCTACTCCAACCAAACAGCCCATTAAAGTCCCATACCCGTCCCGTCTCAAGAATCAAAAGGTCGAAAATGATAATAAAAGATTCTTGTCATATTTGAAGAATTCAGTCGTCACCATACCCCTTCTTGATGCATGTTACCATATGCCCAAATATAGTACATACTTCAAGAAGTTGCTAACCAACAGAAAAGGGCTCGAGGGTCTTGTAACCTTAGGAGAAGAATGTTCTGTGGTGACTCATCGAGGGCTGCCAAAGAAGGTGGACGATCCAGGTAGTTTCACCTTGCCCTGCTCAATAGGATCTCTTTCAGTCAAGAATGCTTTAGCCGACTTAGGAGCAAGTATCAATCTTATGCCGCATTCCATGTTCCTCAAATTAGGGTATTCTGGATTGAAACCTACCCGTATGAACATCCAACTAGCCGATAGATCAGTCAAATACCCCTTAGGAATATGTGAAAATGTGTTGGTTAAGGTAGGGAGGTTCAAATTTCCAGTTGACTTCGTCATCTTAGAAATGGAAGAAGATGACCTAGTGCCTATCATTCTGGGGAGGCCATTCCTTGCAACTGCTCGTGCTGTTATTGATGTTCACGACGGCAAACTGACCTTACGAGTAGGGGCCGATAGCTTAACCTTCGACATCAAGGACACAATGAATCTTTCTCTCGAAGCAGATAATCAGCTGTATTTCATCAAAGAAATCGATGAACTATCCGACGAGATTGACAATTGTATAGATGAACAGATGGAAGCTGGTTGGTTGTGAGATGAAGCTTTCTTACCCATCTTTGAGGAGGAGAAGACTATGGATGTAAACGCAGTCTCCTTCTATCCCAGACAAGAAATCGAACAGCTTGAGCTTCGTAAACCCGATAACAAACTTAAACCCTCCATCATCGAGCCACCTGCGGTAGAACTCAAGGAACTCCCGAACAACCTCGAATATGCTTTCCTCCAAGGGGAAGATCAACTTCCGGTAATCATAAGCTCTTTCTTGAAAAGTGAACAAAAGGATAAACTCTTAGGAGTTTTAAAAAAATATAAAGGAGTTATAGCGTGGAGTGTAGCCGACATCAAGGGGATTGACTCTACTTTTTGCACGCATAAAATACTCATGGAGGAGGATTATAAACCCACCGTGCAACCTCAAAGGCGAGTAAACCCCAACATTAAGGAAGTCGTAAAAAAGGAAGTCATTAAGCTCCTAGATGCAAGGCTAATTTACCCAATTTCCGACAGTCCATGGGTAAGTCCTGTACAGGTTGTACCAAAAAAAGGAGGAATGACGGTGGTGAAGAACGATAAGGATGAGTTAGTGCCTCAACGAACAGTAACTGGATGGCGTGTGTGCATCGATTATAGGAAGTTGAATGATGCAACCCGAAAGGATCATTTTCCTCTCCCATTTATCGACCAAATGTTGGAAAGGTTAGCAGGGCATGAGTACTACTGCTTCCTAGATGGGTTCTCAGGGTATTTTCAAATCCCTATCGCTCCTGAGGACCAAGAAAAGACTACGTTTACATGCCCTTATGGCACCTTCGCCTACAAGCGAATGCCCTTTGGACTATGTAACGCCCCCGCCACTTTCCAACGCTGCATGACGGCAATCTTCCATGAGTTAATGGAAGACAGCATGGAGGTCTTCATGGATGATTTTTCAGTCTTTGGAAACTCTTTTGATCGCTGTCTTGCTAACCTTGAGAAAATGCTCAAATGTTGTGAAGAGACCAACTTGGTACTAAACTGGGAATAGTGCCACTTTATGGTAAAAGAAGGGATTGTGCTAGGGCACAAAATTTCAGGAAGTGGAATTGAAGTAGACCGGGCAAAAATTGAAGCTATATCCAAACTTTCCTATCCAACAACTGTCAAGGCAATCCGTAGCTTTTTGGGTCATGCTGGCTTCTATAGGAGATTCATTAAAGATTTTTCAAAGGTAGCTAAACCAATGACCCAGTTGCTCATGAAGGATGCCCCGTTCGACTTCTCTCAAGAGTGCAAGGATGCATTCGATCGATTGAAGCAGGAACTTACCCAAGCTCCAATTATGGTCACCCCTAACTGGGAGTTACCCTTTGAAATCATGTGCGATGCTAGCGATTATGCTGTTGGAGCAGTATTAGGCCAAAGGCTTAACAAACACTTTCAGCCAATATACTACGCTAGCAAAACCATGAATCCTACTCAAGAAAACTACACTACCACTGAAAAGGAATTACTGGCCGTGGTATTTGCTTTTGATAAGTTTCGCCAATATCTTGTCCTTTCCAAAACAGTTGTTTTTACGGACCATTCAGCTATTCGATATCTTTTTAATAAACTGGACGCTAAACCACGGTTACTTCGTTGGATCTTACTATTGCAAGAGTTCGATGTTGAGATTCGTGATAAGAAAGGAGCAGAGAATCTTGCAGCTGATCATCTCTCTCGTCTCGAAAACCCCCAGCCTCGCTGAATCTGACAAGAGTGAGATTCGGGAGTCATTTCCTGAAGAGCAGCTCATGTCAATAAATGATTCTGAACCATGGTATGCGGATTATGCTAACTACCTGGCAAGTCGAGTCATTCCTGAGCATATGAGCAAGCATGAAAAAAGAGGTTCTTCAATCAATTAAGATATTACTTTTGGGATGAACCTTTCTTATTCCGAAGATGTCCGGACCAGGTAATCAGGCGTTGTGTTTCGGAAAAGGAGGCTGTCAGAATTATGAAAGAGTGTCATGCAGGTCCATCTGGAGGACATCACGGAATGAACACTACTGCACGAAAGGTCTTCGACGCGGGATTCTATTGGCCTACAATATTTCGTGATGTGAAGGGAATGATACAAACTTGTGACGCATGTCAAAGAGCTGGGAATATCTCTAGGAGGGATGAAGCCCCACAGAATTATATACAAGTTTGTGAGGTTTTCGATGTTTGGGGAATTGATTTCATGGGACCCTTCCCATCTTCAGGAGGGAATGAATACATCCTAGTGGCCATTGATTATGTTTCGAAATGGGTGGAAGCACAGGCCCTTAGGACTAACGACGCTAGGGTAGTCATTCATTTCTTAAAAAAATTGTTCACTAGGTTCGGAATTCCGAAGGCTCTTATTAGTGACAGGGGAACCCATTTTTGCAATTCGCAAATGGAGAAAGTTATGAAAAGATATGGAGTCTCTCACCGATTCTCCACGGCTTACCATCCTCAAACCAACGGTCAAGTTCGAAAACACTAATAGGGCCATAAAGAGAATATTAGAGAAAACGGTCAATCAAAACCGAAAAGATTGGTCTTTTAAGCTCGATGAAGCTTTGTGGGCATTTCGAACCGCTTATAAGACACCAATCGGGACAACCCCGTTCCGTATGGTATATGGCAAGGCATGCCACCTTCCAGTAGAACTGGAACACAAGGCGTATTGGGCACTTAAGGCTTGTAATTTGGATTATACGGTTGCGGGAACAAATAGATTCTTACAGCTCCAAGAGCTCGATGAATTGAGATTAGAGGCTTATGAATCTTCCATTACATACAAAGAAAGGGCAAAAAGATGGCATGACCAACGGATTAAGAGACCCAAGGAGTTTTCGAAAGGAGACAAGGTATTATTATATAATTCTCGCTTAAGGCTATTTCTGGGAAAACTTAAATCTAGATGGTATGGACCTTTTACCGTAAGGAGCTCCTCTAAAACTGGAGCCGTTGTGTTGATTGACGACGAAGATAGAGAATTCACTGTGAATATACAACGAGTCAAGCATTATCAAGAGAATGGTAATGAAATGATCAATGAGGAAGACATAACTTTTGATGAAGAAATCACGTAATGTACGTGACTTTGAGTCTAGCTACAAGACTCGTTAATAAAGAAAAGCGCTTCTTGGGAGGCAACCCAAGTTTTATTTGCTTTGTGTGTTTATTTGTTTGTTTGATTTTATTTGTTTCCGAATGTGTGTTTAAGTTTTATTATTATTGATTCATGTTAAAAACTAATTTGTGAAAATGCTTTATCTTGTTTTTAACTTCGTCTTAACTACATATAAAGGTATTTTGCAAAAGTTAAGTGTAAGGAAAATCTAAATCGGTTTATTAGAACACAAATGAACATGAATCGTAATAATATTAAATGAACATACATATTAGTATTTGTTTGAGTTAAATGCTTGTATCGAGTCATAATGATGTTTTGCAGGATTTCCAGGAAGTAAGGTATAGGTTTTTCCAAAAATTTTCCGGAAACGTAACATTAGAATTCTGTCAGATCATTTCTGACGGCGTCAGGATTTACAACCTGACGGCGTCAGGTTTAATTTTCTGAAAATTTTTTGAAAGTTTTGTTTTCATAAAAAGTTTTTATTAAATCTATAACTTATAATCTCCAGGAATCTGCAAAATTATCATTCCACAAGCATTATATCCTTATATATAGAGTTTATCCCGCCGATGTTATGCAGGTTTTCGTGTTTGTTTTCTCAGGTTTAACAGGTTATTTTGGACAAGGAAATGTTTGTTGGATCAAGCTTTTGGTGATGCATTAGTCTTGGAGCTTTTACATTCTCTTGGAAGAAGATTTAACCATGTTACTTCATTATCCACCGAGCGAATCAGGGGAGTATTTGATTTCATTCTTTTACTTTTTTTACTTTTACATTTGTTATTTGAACATTGGGGACAATGTTCATCTTAAGTGTAAGGGGGGTAAAAGTACGATTAGAGAATGCTATTACGCTTGTTTTTTGTTTGTTTAATAGTAAATGTGTAATAAAACTGAGATAAATACCTATTAGGGTAATTTTAGTGCCAAATTTAAAATTTTTTACAACATTTAGGAGTAAAACTTTAGTTCTAATGAGCGTCTCACGGATAGGAGTTATATGACTAGCACAAAAAACCGTACCACTAAAAAAATTTTCCACCCCCAAATATGTGAGGTTCGCCCCTAGAATTGGTAGGAAAAGCATTTTGCTATGATGTGTGTACCGGTAGCACTTAGATTCTAGAACTTGCGTTAGGACCATTCCGAGGCCACAAGTGAGACTACATTCGTGTAGTTAGATTTACTACATGATAAGAGGCATTAGGATTAACCCATTGTTTTACACCTGTGTTTTTGTTATAATTACGTTGGCTACATTGGTCAAGTAATTCTCCCACACCCTTTGCGTTGTACTCATTTTTAGTACACGATACCCCTAGTACACCCCTCAGAGCCTATCTTTTCGTTTCGACCTTTAAGCATTTTACTTGAAGGAAGAATTTGTTTACACCCCACTTAAATGTACACCCAAATCGCCTTAGCCTACCTTGTATGCACTCATTTTTAGTGCATTATTGTGACAACATTTGTTTAAACCCAAGTTAATTATCTAGTTGATTACATGGTTGCTAAGTCAAGTCATATCCTTGTACATATTGTTTTGGGACGATTGGGACTCATGGGTAAAGTACTAGTGTAATGGAGTAATGGGGAAGAACATCATTTATTACCCCCATATGTGCTAAATATTTTAAAAGTACTCCAAGTTTTTCAATTATCTTAATCCGAGTCATTAGATTAGTTATTTGTAAAGTTATGTAAAAGTTCAAGTGTAAGGGGAATGCAATGCCCCTATGATGTATTATTTTGGATGGTAGGGCAAGAGTGTATGCAAAAAAAAAAAAAAAAAAAAAAAAAAAAAAAAAAAAAAATCGAAAAATCAAGAAAAATACAAAAAAAAAATGAAAAAAGAAAAGTAGAAAAAACATACGGACTACCATCCCGTTTCATTTTATGTTTATTTTATGTTTTTGTTATTTTGTTTTTAGCTTAAGATTGAGTCGAGTCTTGGCTTAGCAACATTGTATAGTACATGTAATTAATCAAGATCTTTAACTCGCCACCAGTAAAATATCCTTTATCCAACAAAACCGTGTTTATCATATCCCTACACCTAACGTTATAACCCATTTAAAAGCCCTCTTTGATAGTTTATCTTAGGTGCTTACGCCTAGTGGAGGAGGTTTTCGATCCTTTCCCAAGCCTATGGTAATCTATTTGCTATGACAGGTAGTGAGAGATATTATCCGTTTTCATTTATGAGATTTATTTTGATGACACTTGAGAGATGTGAGACACTACTTGTGAGGTGCTAGTTTGTAATCTCCGTGCTTATTATGATTAAAGTGGAACGAATATTTGTTGTAATTACTTTTATGTTAGCATTAAATGACCCCTAACTTGTATTTTGATTAGAATAAAAGCGCATTTGCTTGAGGACAAGCAAATCTCAAGTGTAAGGGTATTTGATGAAGCGAAAAGTGTACCGCTTTTAGGGGGTCATTTAAGCCCTAAATCGTATTTATTTGATCAAATATTGCCCTAAATCGTTCCTTTTGTCATTTTAGGTACTTTTGAGAAGAAATCTGGAAAAGGAAGCATTTTGGACGTTTTTGGAGCATAAAAGTGAAGAAAACGACAAAGTCTCAAAAACCGGCTGAAAAGTACCTTGGACGGCGTCAGGATTTGTTCTTGACGGCGTCATGGCTTGGCAAAAGTGGTGGATATGAAAATTACTCATGATAAGCCAGAGAAATTTGCATGGGAATTCTGACGGCGTCACCCTTTGGAATGATCAAGGTCGTCACGGTATAAGTTAAAGCCAGACGGCGTCACGCCTAATTCCGACGGCGTCAAGCCTTGATAAGCCAGAACGGATTTTGGAGAGCTAAAGAGGGACGGCGTCAAGAAGGCCATCCGGGAACCCTAAAAGCGGCGAGGTGACGGCGTCACACTCCATAACGTGACGCCGTCAGATCTGAAAGTCTATATATAGTTTTGCAATTTTTTGTCATTAGTGTGGAACTTATTGTGGAACTTTGTGTGTGAAAACCCTAAGACGATTTTAGCAGCTTTTTCGAGGCTTTTTGCCTTGAGATCTTCCATGTTACATTGAAGATAAGTTATCAATTAATCATTCAATATGTCTATGTGTTGTTTGATTCTATCTTGTTCTTGTCTTTTGTTTAACATGCTAGGCTAGGTTTTCTTTGTGTTTGCTTAGATCTAATGAAACCTAGCTATTGATTATTGGTTATTAGTGTGTTATTAGTTGTATTGGATGATTGTTTATCTATGTTAGGCTTAAGAAAACTGGCTAACTTCCTATTCGGTAACTTGCTTGAACGTCTTAAGAAACATGAACCAATGCGTACTAAAGGTTTTTATGGTTGTATTTAATGCACAAGCGAATTCTAGTGATCCCATGTTAGGAGCTTCCTAGCCGGCTCGACATAGGAGTGAAGTAGGAGCTTGTAGAGTTGGGGAAGTACGTACGCCACCCCACGATTGGTATTAAGGAATACACCCGTCATCCACGCAATTAATATACACTAATCAACCGGTAAAAGATAGTTAGGGAGTAAGGAAATCTAAGTAAACACATTTTTCTCCACATAAATTTCACCACCTTTTCATTTTCAGTTATTTTATTTTATTTGCATTCGTAGTTATTTGGGTTAGTTGACTAGCAACTAATTCCGCCCACTCTTTCAAACCCGAGATTTTACTTGCTTTCATAAAATTATAAAAAACATAAAAAGAATCTTCTCTCACCCTTAGACCTATTAGAGTAGTTTTTCATACCTAACGAACACTATTCCCTGTAGAGAACGATCAATCCCCCGTACTTACCACTACACTATACTACATCGGTCAGGTACACTGCCTGGTGGGGTTGTAAGCCTCTTGAGATCCCTCGAGAGGTAAAACCTGTTGTAAGGTTGCAAAACCACGCATCAAAACACAACCTAAAAAACCGACGGTTTTCACACTAAAAATTATTGCAAAACAAGTTATCACAGCCAAATCTCATTTCAAAACACAATGAGGGTAAGTCTTTACACTTGTGTTTAATCTTTCTAAATGTTTAGGGGTTTTAAATAATCATAAACCTAGGGTTTGCTATGAATGACTGAATTATGGTATATGGTGCTTGATTACTTGCTTATATGTGTGTGATTAATGTTTCCCCTATGTTTTTTTGTACTATTATGTGATCATTAGAATCTAGGGTTTGTTACCCAATCTTAGGAAATTGCCTTAAAGAAATGAGTTGATCAATAACTGTTCTGTTGGCCTAAGATGTTTAGGAAGCTTTTGCACTACATTTAGAATGATCTTATAACACTTTTTAAGATTTTCTAAAATTTATAAAATCTTTGGTAAAACTAGTTCTAGTAAGTTATAACTGCTTTAAACTACTTTTATGAGAACTTGAAGATGGCTACTAGTTATTTGGTAACGTTGTGCTAAGTATTTGGATGTTTAGTTGCGTTAAAAATGGTTATCGGACAACAAAATAGAGGACTATTGTGCAGCGCACAGAAAACCGCCGGTCTTTGAGGCCAAGACCGCGGAGCTTTTCGAAAAAAATCTCCGAACATAGACTTTTTACCCAGAAAAATTTCACGTAA
This sequence comes from Artemisia tridentata subsp. tridentata, assembly GCA_021014915.2. Lineage (NCBI taxonomy): Eukaryota > Viridiplantae > Streptophyta > Magnoliopsida > Asterales > Asteraceae > Artemisia > Artemisia tridentata. The sequence goes on along the minus strand of CP139504.1, from coordinate 162,407,319 downwards.
CCGCCGGTTTTTGTAATCAAAACCGCTGCTTTTCTGGAAAAATTTGTTTATAGAATGCATGAAACTTTCTTATTTGTTCACATATGATATGTTTATGCTTTCTAACCACTAATCCTACTTGTTTGTGACTGTTTAAGACTAAGAATGCATCAAGTCGTGATGATGAATGTAACACCCCCAAAATCTGACCTTGCGGAAGCATTAATACCATGGGGTGCTACGGAAATGGAAATCATAACACAAGTTATCGAGAAACCAATTACACCTTTTATAAAACGTACTCTTTAGCATGATTCAATATATATAACAATCATTTAATTTCAAAATCATTTACATGTTACTGGTCCCTCAAAAACAAGCCTTAATTATTATTTAAAACGTATTGGTCAAATTATAAATCTGCCGCCTTGCCGTTCCTTGCCACGTTTTGCACGAACCTAGATTCCTGAGAAAAACATGCTAAAAAGTCAGCAAAAAGCTGGTGAGTTCATAGGTTTCAGTTAAAACAAATATAACATCTTAGGACCAACAGTTTTTGGCTTAAGTATTGAAATGTCACATATATGTTTTATTACGCTAGCACTAAGTTCATGCAACTGAAGCTTTAACAGGTCTGCATGCTCTAGAAGCATGTAATTCATAAAAGCCCTGGCAAGTGTTTATCCCAGATACTTGTACATTGATATGGTATACGCTCGTTTGCCTATCCGGTTAAACCAAACGGGGACGTTACTCCCAATAGATCTGTTTATAACATTCACGCTTCCTGATTGGAATTAACGGTTCATGAAATTCGGGCAGTAGGGGACATATCAAGACTTAGGCTAACTGCGCCAATAATAGTATTTATGGTCCACAAAATTGGTTTTGCATGTTTCTCACCCCATTCATTCAAAACAAGTAATAGTAAAAAGGGGCTATAAACTCACCTTTAATGGCCTGAACAGTGAATGCTGTGAAATTAATGAGTGCACGGCACCAACACGCAACCTAAATTAAATAACCACGTCTTAGTTTCAAGTATTTAAATTAAGTCCTTTTTAAATTTCAGTAATTCAGAGTGCTTATGTTGTTGTTGTTGCTTGTGTGGCAGTATGGGTGGTTACGAAAGTTTTTCCTTGAAACTAGTGAGGTTTGGCTCTACGGATGACTTATGTGTATAGGAAGGAGAAATTTTTGGGGACGTTGAACTATCTAAAGTCTAAATGGATTCAGTCAGGGTATATATACATGTAATTGTGTAATTTGTTCGCCATGTCTGATTATGTGGATTTTCGTACGTGACGTCTACTACCTATTAGTTAAATTGTTTGGGAAGTTTAATATAACGTAAATTTTTATTGAACTTGGTTATTTAAAATTTTCTAAGTTTGTCTCCATTATAACCTATTTTTACACATTATTAGTTTGGAACTAAATATGCCATCAAATTTGTCTAAGTGTCGTTCAGGTTTGATATACCATCCCAAGTTTCTTTATTAGTGACGTTTATTTTTACTTTGTTTTGAAATAATAACCGTCAATTCATATATATCCTCCAACGTGAGTTATAGCCGGGACTTAACGTGAAAATTGGTTTTGTCATTTGCTCCACTTGTGTTTCACATTTTAACTACCCATGAGTTTATATTTCCTATATCGATATTATGGTCTACCATTTGTGTAATTGTGAATTCGCCCAATATAGTGCAAGTATAATCTAATGGTTCAATCATTGTTGTCATGTTTTATATTACGGCTATCCACGTCTTAAGTACATACACGTTAGTCCATGATGATATTTGATTGGATTCTCGGCTATACAAGTTTTATACATGTGTATGTTAGTTACGACGAAATGTGTTCGTGTACGGCTTATGTAAATTTTTAAGTGTTGCGACAAGCATTTCTACAACCGTTATCCGGATTTTTGAATACTTAACACTAATTGGGCTGCGGCCCACTAAATTTTGAGGAGGGGGAATAAGGTTGTTAGTGGGTTGGGCTCCACTATTAGTACAATGGTTCTGTTGGGCCCAAAAGCTACACGTCCTCAAGCCCAGCGCCTAGGCTGAAATAAAAAGGGTTTTCAGTTGGGTTCTGATTTGGGTTTTACCTGGGTTCATATTTTGGGAAGGCCTGGTCTGGTGTAATCTACAAAGACACACAGGGTGTTCACAAGTCTATAAGACTTGTGTTATTTTTCTGGAACTCCCTTTCGGCCGAGAATGGTTACTAACGAGGTCTAAAGCTTTTGTTTCCTCGCCTGGACTTCGAGTACTACTCGACTCCGAAGCCTTGAGGTCTTGGGGTAGCAAAGGTTCTTGGTTGTTGGCCTTACATGTGTGTTGACAAAGGTAGGAATTATCCTCGAATGGACTCAACTTCTAGAACTCAAATGTTACTACACTCCTAGTTTCCTTGATACCTAATTTCCACAAAGGATTTAGCACTCTATTCGGTTACCATCAACCTTGGTGTGTTTGTGTTGGGACGAGTTGATGCTAGTCCTTTTCGGGGTTTTTGGTCTAATGTTCGAGTGAGTATTTACATAGCTTAAACTGTGGGTATAACCTCTTTGGTTGGGTTTGTTTTGGGTGCAAGGGGTTTCGAACCTAACTAAGTTCAAAACTGAGGTCGAATTGTTTCTTCCTAGGTTCGAATCATGGTTGCTTTTCCAACCCATTGTCCTATTGTTTCGGCTGTTCTACTGATGCAGCTATTGGGGTGGGTAGTGTAGCAATATTCCTTGGTCAAAAGGAAGGTCTAACCCGAGGCTGGCTCACCTACATGGTGGCTGCCTGTGGGTGTCAAATCTGCCATACCATGTGGTCAGAACTTTCCCCGTGTAGGGCAGTTTTCCCTCCTACAACCGCCACCCAAACACCTCATTTGGGTAGCCTTATTCGACCCATGATCAGCAAGCCTATGGTAAAGTTAGTATCACCAACTGATAGGGTGAGTTCATTCGGGTAACTCTAACACTTAAGTTTGTCTCATCCACCATCCCAGACTTAGTTGCTACTCTAATTCCTAATGCTAGGGAGCCATTTGGCTCGAATCGTGATTATAGCCACAATGACCAATAAGTCATTAGCCTATCATCGGGTTCTAATATCCTAATATCATGAGCCACATAAATCAACAACCACAAGCAACACTTAAAATCTGTAACAATAATTTTTCTTTTGGACAATAATTTCTAATCGGATAGAAACCTTAACAACTAATTTATCATTCATTTTAAACTCCAACGAGAAACAACCTTAATTTTACTTATTCAATCTAAAATTTGTTAAAACAATCTAAGATAATAAGAGAAGATGGGAAAGCTACAATTTCAGTGCTCACAATTACTTCGAGGAAAACGATGAATTCAAAGGAACCTCCAAATCCGAAACTTAACTGCTCCAATACTGATCACCCCAACCTCCAAATCGAATCACAACACTTCCACACTTAATCTTTCTTGAGAACCTCTCGGATTTTTGATGGTATCTTTGGTGATTTGTTATTCGATATCCCCTTGGTGGCGCGGATTTATGGCGAATATTGGAGAGTAGCTCCATAAGAGCTTTCGGATTTTGGGAGATATAATCCTCCCTTTTGCGTGCTATTTCTACTTCAAGGTTATTCAATCTAGATTGACTTGAGTGGGTTTTCCTAGGTCAGTGAAGAAGACAAGATCCGGGTCAAAGAGATAAGGTGTTGGTGATGGTGGAAAGGGATGGTTCGAAGGTTTTTAAGAAGAAGAAAAGGGGCGGACAAACTATTGAAGATACCTAGGGTTACAGGTCTTTGTTTTTGGGGTTTGTGTGAGTGGGTGAGGGCATGATTTAATTTAAGTATTGAGTGGATAGTGGGGTATTTTTATTTTAAGTGTGTATTGAATACTTAGTCGAGGAGTGGTATCTTTATTCCCGTGCCTTGTTAAACTGTGTCAAATTCGGATCCTTCCTGGAACCGTCACAAATATGGGACATTATATCTTTTAAAGTCGTTACGTAATACTTGAATATTTTTGAGTCCTTAACTATTCACTAATATTTCTGAATCCCAGATTTATTTCTGATTTGCGTGTGGTGTCAGTCTGTGTGAAACTGGGATAACCTCCCGTCCTTACTACGATAAAATGAGTAAATTATAAGACGTGATAATTTCACTGTTCTTTGGTGAGATTTTCGGGTGACAATATGTGCAAGTCTGTTTTCGATGATAATCACATAATGGCCTAATTTGGTATTTTTGTCATAATAAATGAATTGTTATGGATTAATTATTAGGGCAAATTTACCATTTGTCACATCCTCCCCGTCTTAGGAACGAAAACCGTCCTCGGTTTTCACTTTGAAATACCCGAAGGGGTTTGGGTATTGAAGGTTCTAGTGTTTCTCTGGTTCTACTTTTCACATCTCTACGTTAATTCAGGGCTTGGTAAGTGCCGGGTGTAATTCTATGGTCAAAATATGTATTGCAATTTCTAGGGTGCAGAAGTCTCACACAATGACTATTCCCATCAAGGCATGATCCTCACTGAACTGATCATATGTGATCAGGCTATGCTTAGTTGAGGACTGATGATGCGATGCTAGGTTTAGTTATTATGATATTTGGTTTCTATTGGTTTGGAGATCACAACAAGTCATCACTGGTGTACAAAATAAATGAACAGGTCTCAAAGTGATGGGGTAAGAAAAGAGACATCATAATATCTTAATCCCAAAAGTAAGGAAATTCACTACAGAGAGGTTCGTACAAACTACCATTACAACATGTCTCTTAAGAAGTGCAATTATTCGGGAAATTACGACCTAAGGGAACCTAGAGGTGGATGTCATCATGCGAAGAAAGAGTTTCAAGCTGCAAGTTCATTCATCATGCTATTTAGGTTCTGAATGACCCTCTCACTTCCACTTCTCGGCCCGGGGCAAGCAGTCCTATAGTGTCCAATCATCCCACAATCAAGGCAGACTGCGGTGGTGAGTCTGGAGTAAATTTCATGAGCAAAAGACTTGCAGTTCTTGGTTCGATGGTCGACTCCTCCGCAATTTCCACACCGCATGGGATAAGGTCCACGATGATGAAATGGGCACACATTGCACTTAGGTAAGTTTTCACCATATCCCCAATTCATGATGGTACCTGCAGCAGGGGTACTAACACTTCCTCGACCCTTGGAGTGGTCTTCCTATTTTCTCTTGAGTTCAGCCGCTCTCCCGGCATTTGTCCTAGCCGTTGATCCCATCGGCATGCGGGCTACATTTGTGGGTCCTTGGGGTTTAGTGGTCTTGGAGTTAGTGTCATTTTCCCCTTGGAACGGGGGAAAACTTCCTAAATACCTTTCCCTTAGCCGAGCTTCTATCTGGATCATCTCGGGGCTCATTGGTGCTTTCTCTTGATGGCGTGCAATAGCACTATCCCTTCGCACATTTGGATTCCAAGACTTTTCCTCCATTCTTTTGATTTCACTGTAGGTGCAGTACTTCCTACGCACCATTTTCTTAAAACTTTCCCAGGGCATTGCACAGGCAGCATCAATGCCTGTGACCTTCAGATGGTTATTCTACCAAGCCTGAGCATCATCAGTGAAGATGAGCGAAGCATACTTGACCCTATCCTCCTTTGCACATCCACATGCTTGGTACATGGCTTCCAGCCGTTCCATCCACCTTATCACATCAATGGTTCCTTCAGTTCCATTAAGATTTCCAGACATGGCCTTTCGAAACTCTTGATAAGTGCTAGTGTGGTTGCTGTCATCTCTAGGTTTGGAGCTTCCGATCTCAGTGTTCTTGTTGTTGGCTTTTGCTGCGGCTAGATGATTAACTAACACGTATAACATGGATGGGTTTATGATAAGCAGGTTTGCTCCGTTCTCAGCTGGGACAGTGGCAGCAATAGGCTGGTCATGAACGGCGTTGGCTGTCCTTCCTGTAGGATTCATCTATACCATAAAAGATGAAAACGAGTGAGATCTTAAATGGAGGTCATATGTGTCTTACAATTGATAAAGCACATTCTAGGAGGGGTAGATCTCTAAGGAAAACTATCGGAAGGAAAGTATAAATGAGGTCCGTGTTCTTACTAATATTCTAGTGTACACTTTGAATGTCTAGTTGGGTAAAACTGGAAATCTGGTAACAAGCGAAACTTATAGTCTTAGATATATGTCCTACTGCAAGTCTTATTCGAGAGGCGTCCTGTTCTAACCGGTCTAGTCAATGGTCCGAGGTAAATATATCGGTCTGAGGTATATTTTCTAGTGAGAACTTTGTAGCAGATTTCCTTTGATACTTTAAGGTCCTTAAATGATTCTTGTTTAGGATTTAAGTCTCCTAGTAAACATAGTAGTCTTACGGTCTGGACTCCTAAGGTGTCCCTGGTGTCTTATGAGCTAGGGATAACAAGTCTTATTTCGGTGAATTTTACCAAAGCGTGTTATGCCGATACCTATAGTTTGGGTGATGGCGTTTGACTAATTTTTTTTTAGGTTTGCTTCTGGTGCTCAACAACGCGTTGCTAGAATCTCTTGTCCAAGGTTATTTTGAAATTCTAAGGGTTTAGTGAAAAGATGGACAATTTAAATCCTACGATAAAGGTTCGGGCCATTCCGTGAGGCTTCGAGGTTTCTATTAAGTCGCCAGTTAATCTTAGTATGTCTCTGGGTTATTAAGGGTCTTATAGTTTATTTATTGTTCGTTCTTGCTAAGGAATCCTTTGTTTGTGGCTAAAATCTTATGAGTCTTATGGACGAATATTTCCTAACTTAGAAATTCTTGATAGAGTATTATGGTGCCTGGTGTATACTATGGATATTGTTAAAATTTTCAGGTTTCGGTGGGTAATGTCTCATAGTTCTAAACTTTTAGTCTTAGAAGGACGATGTTGACTATTCTCAGTAGTTAATCTGTCGGCTTAGCGAGATATGGATTATCTGACGCGTAGGGTTTCATCTTGGTAGTACCATGTTGATGGCTATCAGCAATCGACCAGTTAGTTCGTTCAAGTGCGCAGTGTAACGTACGGAAGGAAGGCTTAAGGGTCTGAATATAATCGTCACGGTCCTTTAACACTATTGCTATACGGTTAATATGTGTTCTAGCTGTCTACGGGGTTACAATTTGCTTAATAACTTTCAGTTTTAAGGTTTGGTCAAATTGGTGCTGGAAAAGGTCAGTATGAGGTGTTAATCGACGGCAGTCAAAAATTATGGGTTTTCCTATCGGACTAAGTCGTTACAGGGGTAAGGTAAACCTCTTATGATATCTAGGTTGAATTTGTTCTCATTATTGCAAATAGGGTTACCTAATTCTCATATTTCCATCCTATGTAATCCTTTGGGTTTCTCAGGACGGGGTAGATGATTTATCTTGCGGTAACAATTTTGGGTCATTGTTTCTTGTGTATCATTTGGACTAGGAGTTAGGCTGGGTGGAAGAGGTGTCGGGTTTAGTTAATGGGGATATATTTTCTGGTGAGGGTGGTAATGGGAAATATTTTTCGAGGAATTTTATATGGCGTCTAAAATATGGTTTGTTATTTGAGGGGGAGGGGGAATAGTAGGAAGATTTGGAGTGAGGTAAATTGGGTAAATTTGTAATGAAATGGTTGATGACCTTTAATTAGGGTTATAAACGATTGGTGAATTTAGTAGTTGTGTGAATGTTGGGGTTCTGGGGATTTTGCGGCTAAAAGGAATGAACAAGGCATTTTACAGGTTATTAATGAAGTATCGTATAAGGCTGTCATTTGTCCAAGGATAATTGGGAGATTTTTGGGAAGGTGAGGTAAAGTTATAACATCACGGTGGTTTACGAAAGGAAAATGATTAAATTACCAATGGAAATATATAATGAAATGAACTTGTTATAGATTAAGAGTTGATTACATGGTCTGAAAATTACAAATTCACTAATAAAGTACTACACTGACTGAGAACTACTCAATTAAACAAGTCACTACTAATCATAACTAAGACTGTCTCTTGGTCCTATCTATGTGTCGGAACCTAAAAGCATGCTCTCCAAGCTGTGCCTTGACTTCCACAAGGCGAGTCCTTAATGCTAAGTTTTCATCACGGTGTGCCTGATCTGCTCTTAACAATGCTGCAACCTGAGCCTCTAGAATCAGTATTCTCCCGTGCATCATCTGAGCTGGCTCTTGAGCTACAACCTGCGTCTGCTCAATCCTACCTGATCTGTCTCCTAAGTTAAGAAGGTCTCGGCTGTTGGAGTATGTCCTAGCATAGAGTCGGCTGAAATCCCTATCATACAGCTCGAAACGAGCTAGATGCAACTCATCAAATAAATCGGAGTGGAGACCCAGTATGTCGGTCTGTAAGTCTAGTTGGGTCTGGATCTGGGAGATAGTATCAGTCTCTGTAGCTGCTGGTGATGCCACTGGGAGTGAGGGATGTGGTATCTCTGGGCTAACCTCTATCTCATCCTGAGCCCTTCTTGAGCTCTCTCCAATCTCAAAAGTACTAGGCACATCCTCTAGTACTATGTTGATTCGGGGTACAACTACTCTCTATTCCATCCCCGAATCTGAGTTAGCATCATCCCCTGTACCCTCGACAAGAGAACTCTCATCTAAAGTCTGTCCTACACCCTCTGCTAAATAGGATTCATTGCTTCTCCTGAGTCTCTGACGTGGGGGTGAGTGGGTAGGTGAGTGTGGTGGTGATGCTGGGGTAGTAGGGGCGTCTATCTGTGAGTGTAAGGACCTATAACAGGATGGGGGTACTAGAAGGATATGGGCAGGGTTTTGGGTACTCTCTGCAGTGTGAGGTGATGGTCTAGTAGATGGGCGTATGATTATGCGTGTAGTACGGCGAGGGATAGTAGGGGTAATCTGGGTAACTGCTATGGTATGAGTATGTGATGGTGGTGTAGGCTCAATGGTGTTATGGTTACGGTGATCTTGAGGCATCTGTGTGTTAGAATCCCTTGAGCCTGGTGAAGTCTGAGTGATGTTGTGGGAAGGCATAATCTGTGACAAAATGGTATATGTGTGTAAGTATCTTGAAATAATAACTAGTGTGGGTCAAGCGTATATAGATATACATATATGTGTAGTACTCATAGTATGCTTAGTATGTCACAAGTTATAACATGCAGTCAAGCTTCAAGCAACATGGCAGACACTTAGTACGTCACAAAGTATAACATGCAGTCAAGTCAAAATAAATCTCGAGCAACATGGCAAGCAAGGCAAGCGGCGGTCATAGGGACTTGTTTTTGAAAAAGTGGTTATAGTTTAGGGTTTATATGTACCTAGTTCACTATAACCTAAGCTCTGATGCCAATCTGTAACACCCCCAAAATCTGACCTTGTGAAAGCATTAATACCATGGGGTGCTACGGAAATGGAAATCATAACACAAGTTATCGAGAAACCAATTACACCTTTTATAAAACATACTCTTTAGCATGATTCAATATATATAACAATCATTTGATTTCAAAATCATTTACAAGTTACTGGTCCCTAAAAAACAAGTCTTAATTATCATTTAAAACGCATTGGTCAAAGTATAAATCTGCCGCCTTGCCGTTCCTTGCCACGTTTTACACGAACCTAGATTCGTGAGAAAAACATGCTAAAAAGTCAACAAAAAGCTGGTGAGTTCATAGGTTTCAGTTAAAACAAATATAACATCTTAGGACCAATAGTTTTTGGTTTAAGTATTGAAATGTCACATATATGTTTTATTACGCTAGCACTAAGTTCGTGCAACTGAAGCTTTAACAGGTCTGCATGCTCTAGAAGCATGTAATTCATAAAATCCCTGGAAAGTGTTTATCCCAGACACTTGTACATTGATATGGTATACGCTCGTTTGCCTATCCGGTCAAACCGAACGGGGACGTTACTCCCAATAGATCTATTTATAACATTCACGCTTCCTGATTGGAATTAACGGTTCATGAAATTCGGGCAGTAGGGGACATATCAAGACTTAGGCTAACTGCGCAATAATAGTATTTATGGTCCACAAAATTGGTTTTGCATGTTTCTCTCCCCATTCATTCAAAATAAGTAATAGTAAAAAGGGGCTATAAACTCACCTTTAATGGTCTGAACAGTGAATGCTGTGAAATTAATGAGTGCACGGCACCAACACGCAACCTAAATTAAATAACCACGTCCTAGTTTCAAGTATTTAAATTAAGTCCTTTTTAAATTTCAGTATTTCAGAGTGCTTATGTTGTTGTTGTTGCTTGTGTGACAGTAAGGGTGGTTACGAAAGTTTTTCCTAGAAACTAGTAAGGCTTGGCTCTACGGATGACTTATGTGTATAGGAAGGAGAAATTTTTGGGGACGTTGAACTATCTAAAGTCTAAATGGATTCAGTCAGGGTATATATACATGTAACTGTGTAATTTGTTCGTCATGTCAGATTATGTGGATTTTCGTACGTGACGTCTACTACCTATTAGTTAAATGGTTTGGGAAGTTTAATATAACTTAAATTTTTATTGAACTTGGTTATTTAAAATTTTCTAAGTTTGTCTCCATTATAACCTATTTTTACACATTATTAGTTTGGAACTAAATATGTCGTCAAATTTGTCTAAGTGTCGTTCAGGTTTGATATACCATCCCTACTTTCTTTATTAGTGACGTTTATTTTTACTTTGTTTTGATATAATAACCGTCAATTCAGATATATCTTCCAACGTGAGTTATAGCCGGGACTTAACGTGAAAATTGGTTTTGTCATTTGCTCCACTTGTGTTTCACATTTTAACTACCCATGAGTTTATATTTCCTATATCGATATTATGGTCTACCATTTGTGTAATTGTGAATTCGCCCAATATAGTGCAAGTATAATCTAATGGTTCAATCATTGTTGTCATGTTTTATAATACGGCTATCCACGTCTTAAGTACATACACGCTAGTCCATGATGATATTTGATTGGATTCTCGGCTATACAAGTTTTATACATGTGTATGTTAGTTACGACGAAATGTGTTCGTGTACGGCTTATGTAAATTTTTAAGTGTTGCGACAAGCATTTCTACAATTGTTATCCGGATTTTTGCATACTTAACACTAATTGGGCTGCGGCCCACTGAATTTTGAGGAGGGGGAATAAGGTTGTTAGTGGGTTGGGCTCCACTATTATTACAATGGTTCTGTTGGGCCTAAAAGCTACTCGTCCTCAAGCCCAGCGCCTAGGCTGAAATAAAAAGGGTTTTCGGTTGGGTTCTGATTTGGGTTTTAACTGGGCTCATATTGTGGGAAGGCTTGGTCTGGTGTAATCTAGAAAGACACACAGGGTGTTCACAAGTCTACAAGACTTGTGTTATTTTTTTGGAACTCCCTTTCGGCCGAGAATGGTTACTAATGAGGTCTAAAGCTTTTGTTTCCTCGGCTGGACTTCGAGTACTACTTGACTCTGAAGCCTTGAGGTCTTGGGGTAGCAAAGGTTCTTGGTTGTTAGCCTTACATGTGTGTCGACAAAGGTAGGAATTATCTTCGAATGGACTCAACTTCTAGAACTCAAATGTTACTACACTCCTAGTTTCCTTGATGCCTAATTTTCACAAAGGATTTAGCACTCTATTCGGTTACCATCAACCTTGGTGTGTTTGTGTTGGGACGAGTTGATGCTAGTCCTTTTCGGGGTTTTTGGTCTATGGTTCGAGTGAGTAATTACCTACCTTAAACTGTGGGTATAACCTCTTTGGTTGGGTTTGTTTTGGGTGCAAGGGGTTTCGAACCTAACTAAGTTCAAGACTGAGGTCGAATTGTTTCTTCCTAGGTTCGAATCATGGTTGCTTTTCCAACCCATTGTCCTATTGTTTTGGCTGTTCTACTGATGCAGCTATTGGGGTGGGTTGTGTAGCAATATTCCTTGGTCAAAAGGAAGGTCTAACCCGAGGCTAGCTCACCTACATGGTGGCTGCCTGTGGGTGTCAAATCTGCCATACCATGTGGTCAGAACTTTCCCTGTGTAGGGCAGTTTTCCCGCCTACAACCGCTACCCAAACACCTCATTTGGGTAGCCTTATTCGACCCATGATCAGCAAGCCTATGGTAGAGTAGCTCCATAAGAGCTTTCGGATTTTGGGAGATATAATCCTCCCTTTTGCGTGCTATTTCTACTTCAAGGTTATTCAATCTAGATTGACTTGAGTGGGTTTTCCTAGGTCAGTGAAGAAGACAAGATCCTGGGTCAAAGAGATAAGGTGTTGGTGATGGTGGAAAGGGATGGTTCGAAGGTTTTTGGGAAGAAGAAAAGGGGCAGACAAACTATTGAAGATACCTAGGGTTACAGGTCTTTGTTTTTGGGGTTTGTGTGAGTGGGTGAGGGCATGATTTAATTTAAGTATTGAGTGGATAGTGGGGTATTTTTATTTTAAGTGTGTATTGAATACTTAGTCGAGGAGTGGTATCTTTATTCCCGTGCCTTGTTAAACTGTGTCAAATTCGGATCCTTCCTGGAACCGTCACAAATATGGGACATTATATCTTTTAAAGTCATTACATAATACTTGAATATTTTTGAGTCCTTAACTATTCACTAATATTTCTGAATCCCAGATTTATTTCTGATTTGCGTGTGGTGTCAGTCTGTGTGAAACTGGGATAACCTCCCATCCTTACTACGATAAAATGAGTAAATTATAAGACGTGATAATTTCACTGTTCTTTGGTGAGATTTCCGGGTGAAAATATGTGCAAGTCTGTTTTCCATGATAATTACATAATGGCCTAATCTGGTATTTTCGTCATAATAAATGAATTGTTATGGATTAATTATTAGGGCAAATTTACCATTTGTCACAATGAAGCTGGATCTTCTGGAACAAGTTGGTCAAAGAGGAAATGGGACAATATCACTGTTGATGAAATGCTAATTCCACAAGTTACACACCCTCACTTGCTGTGGCCTACCTGCAATTCGAAGTCTAAAAGGGGGTACTATAGGGTCTTGAGCAGGTTATACTAGAAAAGTCCATATGCTCCATATTTGCAAAATTGGGAAGTTTTGAACATAGCTGGTATTGTAGAAGAGATTGAGGAGTTGTTGACCATTAGGTTGGTGAATGTTGCGGATCCTTCTGATGAGCTTTTTGTTTCTGAAGCTTGGAGGAATGTGTTTGATATTAGGGAAAATGTATACAAAGAGTTGTGCTTGGAATTCTACTCAACCTTTAGTTTTGATGAGACAGTAACTGATGAGAATTTGATGACTGAGAAGAGCATTTTCTTTAGGCTAGGAGGTAAGAAGCATTCTCTAACTCTTGTTAGATTTGTTGTGGCTTTAGGATTGTATAAGGAGCCAGAGTTAGAGGAAGACTATTTTGAGGAGTACTTCAAGAGGGGAGTAAGGAATGAGATCATGATTACCAACACATCCTTGAATGATTTCTGGTCAAGGGTAAGCACTGAGGAGAGTTTGATTCTTTCAAGGAGTAGGGTGACCACCATTAGGAGGAATATTCTCAAGGTTCTAAAAAAGATGATTGCTTATTTGCTTTGCCAAAGAACCACATGATTTGATAAGATACAAAAAATGGCGTGTTGGCTGTTGAGTTTGTTTGAAAAGAAGGATGAGGGTGAATATGAAAATGTTGCTTGGGTTATTGCACACTGGTTAAAGAAGAAAGGGAGTGGTAGTCAATGGGACAGTCACTTGATGTGTGGACATTTGATAACAAGATTGGCTAAGGGATTAAAAGTTTTTGCTGCAGAAAACATGGGTACTTATTCTGCTCCCACTGTTTACAAGTCTTTTGATCATGTGACTTTAAGAGACCTGTTGAATGATAGAGGTAAGTTGAAGCCTGATACACCTGGGCCAAGAGTGGCCAGAGCCCCACAACCACCCAGACAAAGGATAAACCCCACTGATAAGAGGTTAGGAGGGCTTGAGGGAAGGTTAGGTGCAGTTGAGAGGAAGATTGACAGGATCTTGTACCATTGTGATAGATATGCTCTAGTGTTGGAAGAGTTGAGGAAAGCACACAACATTCCCATGGGGGATAATAACCCCCCTAGCATTTCTGAGCAGCTTGCAGCACCAGAGACCACACCAGCAGATCAGGAACAACAACAACAAGAGAGTCAGGAGTGAAGACCGCCGTACTTAGCTGGAAAGTACGGCGTGTTTTATGTTCATTTGGTATGACCAATTTGTGGTCATGTTTCAGACAATTTCAAAACAAAATTTCATTTGGGTTTGTAATATTGTTACCTCTGTTGGTACCACAAGACAATTTGAACACTTGCACCACCACCACAACCACCATAGCATCAAAACAAGAACAAATTATCATCTATAATTAATATTAACTAATATGTGATGTGCAATGGTGCACTTAACCATTTTGTGATATATTGTGTTGCATGATTTGTATATGTGCAGGGATAATTAAATGGTCCAAAAAGATGGACAAGTACAAGGAGATCTTTATGGCATATCAAAGCATACCCGGGAAGTACCGTTATCCTTTATTTTTCCCGTTATACTTTGTTTTCAAATTTCTAGCATTAGGGACAATGCTAAATTTAAGTATGGGGGGGGGGGGGAGATAAACTGGAAAAATAAAGTTAGTACCTTCATTAGTATGTAAAATTTTGAAATTTTGGTTTAACTGTTACTGTAAAATCGCCGTTCTTTTACCAAGAACGCCGATCTTTTGAATAAAAAACCGACGCACATTCTAGTGATGTACGCCGCTTACGGGGTAAAAATAATTTAGAAAATTACTATTATTTTAAAACTAAGTTTTATAAAACGTATCCAAAATTATCTAAAAGCAATCTGAATCGGGATTGATTACATTATTTGCACATTTTATACCCATTACCACTGAAAATGTGAGGATTTCGAGCCTATATCGGCATATACCTTTTATGCTTGATTTCTTTGTTTATGAGTGTGCCGATGATTTATTTGATTCTAGAACTTGTCCATGAAATCGTAATGAGACCGCAGTGAGATTATATTCGTGTGATATAAGTATTTTTATGTGATAAGAGGCAAAAATTAGGAATTATGCCAAAATAAACCATCCATTTACCAACTAAAAATAAACCCATTATAGCACTCACTTTTAGTGCTAAATCCAATTAGTTACACCCTTTGAGACAAACATTTTTTTTCGTTTCTTATAAACACCAGAAAATAACAAAAATATGTTACTTAGTCGGGAATCCAGAAAATAGAAAATGAAAGTACGTTGAAATATTGGTTTCGTACCAATTATAATGAAGATGAAGAGTGCACGCTTTATGTTTATTATGAAAAGAAAAGAAATGAGAAAAAGAGAAATATGAAAGAAGAAAAAAAAGAAAAAAAAGAAGAAGAATAAAAGTGTTATTTGATATAGATTTCCCAACTTAAGTTTTTCTTTTTACACCAATTCTAGTAAATAAATCCCATGACTGATTCCTACCGTATAAACCTTAAGCCTAACGATATAACCCGAATAAAAGTCCTCTTTGATATTTATACTTGGTGCTTACGCCACGTCAGTGCAGTTTTGTTTCTTGTACAAGCTTATGGTAAACTTATGAATTATGACTGAGCTATGAGAGTGAATTTTACAAAACAACATCAACTACAATCAATATGAGTGCTTGAGTGAATTCTAAAAACATACATATTCGTCAGGAGCATATCATGTTATTTTAGCTCAACGATTGTCTTGGATACAGAAAAATAATCTATGAAATTTATACGAGACTCGATTTTAAAACCTTTTTTCTTTTTATGCTTGAGGACAAGCATTAGTTTAATCATGGGGGGATTTGATGAGTCTCGTATTATACATGTTTATACCCTCGATATTATGTAAATTATATAGCTAAATACTCTTATTTATAGAACTTTTGGTACTTAATATATGAATAAACATGCAGGGCTAATGATCTAAGAAAGGACACGATAAAGCTGAGAAACTAATGACTCAAAAGACTTAAGAGAAATAACACATAGTTTGGCAAAAGCACGCCGACTTTATTGAGAAAGAGCGCCGGATACGTGAGATGAAGCCCGCCGGTTTTGTGCTAATGTGCGGCGTACTTCCCCTGATAGTTATACTTCTTCATTAATGAGATACATCAATGATAAGGCCGATCACTTGCCTATCATTACTCACCAGGCACGTCTTAGGGTTGCTCCTACACCTATAAATAGTGGCCTAATTCAGAGCATAAGGGGCACCTCACTCACCAATCATCATAAACTAATCATAAGAAGTTTAGGAGTGGTTTACACCAAGACCACTTGCTAAAGAGCCTGGAAGCAGCAATAATTTGGAGTATAAGTTGTGAACGTGGTTCATTCCTTGTAATCTCGGTATAATCTCTATTACAATTGTCAAAAGGTCTAAAGATGCAATTGTGTTGATTATATTATGAATCGTCTGTCTATAACGAGTCATTGCTATACTTGTGAGAATTGGATAGTAAAACATTTGACAGCCCGGATTATGACATGTTTAAGGACTAATCTCACGTCTAACGACTTGATTAGGGGAAATACATTATTTATAATTCATACACAGACCACACTTTATGCACTTTATGTATTAAGGATTAAAGGCCAAAAGGATTCCTTCTTATGTCGAGTAGATATAATAGTTCTCATGATTACCCGTCATACGTTACTCTTATGCTTTGTCTGTGTACTCATTACATTACATTCTCTTGTCTATCTCATTTTGCTTAGCCTTGGACAAACATATCTTTAATTAACTTGGTAAAACTTTCAAAAATCTTAAATCTAACAAAAACGGTTTTAATGATAAGTGACAATCATTGGAATCTAATTTTGTTAACCAGAACTGGTATGAGAAACACTTTCCTCCTTTGGGACGACCTGGTCTTACCTAAACCTTTACTATAAATGGCAGCGGAAGTCTTATAAATAAATGATAACAAAGGTATTCTAAATAATAAGTGAAATACCAACTTTAAACATAATGAGTTCCAAAACTAAAATACAAATCCGAACTAATTCTAACTGAAGGTAAATCCAAGTATAATCCAGAAGCAAAGGTATCTATCATCAGGGTGGCCCACTAAGAGCTCCTATGCACTCTTCACTCATATCCCAGCGTCTAATCTAAAACCTGCCGCAGGAAAAGAAATGCGGCTGAGCTTAAAAAGCCCAGTGAACAGATATAACAAAAACGAATAATCGAAGCATATAATAATATAGAGAAATGGAACCACAAGATCCTGCTGAACGAAATATCATAAGTCAAATGAGAACGAAATGAGATAATCACGAGATAGTACGAAATTAGATAATTATAATGAATCAAGGAATCAAATAGGAATGGCCACGAGTGTGTCTAAACGATATACTCGAATAGACCAAATAATCACATCATCCACCAAATCAGAATGTACAAGGAGGGGAGACCTCTCAAGTACCAGAAGTGAGAGGGGTGCACGGCACACACAAATCAATCACTAAGTTATATCATAATCACACCAATCACATCAAACGTATACCTAGGATGCATCCATACGCCCCCTGCAAAACAAATCATATATATACACCTGCTCATGACAGGTAAATACACATATCATAATGGCCAATGTGCACAAATATCATAACAGAACAGAAGGGGACGCCGTGGATCAATCACACCTCCACAGAAAGTGTCATGCCATTGGTGCCTCAATGACATGGCCATGGTACCTCCATGGCTAGTTAGCTCGGGCACTGAACAAAACATATCCATAAGAAGCATATCCATAATCATATCATATCCCAACAGATCATATCAACAGAACGAAATCATATTTGAGCGAATTATACCAAACGAAATCATATAAAATGAATCATATTAAACGGGTCATATCAAACAAATGAATCAAAGTTAAGGATCGAGAAGTCATGAGAAATCCCTACTGAAAATGGATATAATATATGTACCTCAAACCGCAATTGAAACCATATCAGAAAACATAAGGATCGAAAGTTACTCCTTCTTCAGCGAATCTACACAAATTAATGATCGCGTATTACTTATAAGTTCATTTTATAAGTCAAATGCTTATGGTTATCCGGATTACATAATTAGGGTTTCTTTCTATCTTTAGAAACTTTTCAAATTTAGTAGCTTTCCATATTTAGTAACTTTCCGAATTTAGTAACTTCCATAACTTGGGTTTACAATTCACAATTAATCCACTTAGGGTTCCATTATCAAAATTAGATTAACATATGGCTCAATGTATCATAATGATCACTTAAGTACCTCTTATAGTTCAAACACATTAAATGATATGAATTCACAAAGACTTAGCTTCTTAACAAATTTCTGATTTTAGTATGTTTTAGCCTTCATTCTACGAATTTTCAAACCATATCTTGACCCCAATTCAGAAGCTATAATAATTCACACATGTACCTATAAGTCTTATGAGCTTACATGAATTTTCCTAGAATTTATTATTAAATGAAACCACCATTTCAAAAATCGTTTATCCAAACATGTCCAGAAAGTGAACTGCTGGTACACCCCGAAAGTTTACATTTATTAGACCCACTTTAACACTTCAGAAAAATCCACAACAATTCCAATGTCACCACTGTAAAAGGAAAGCTCTTAAATCCTTATATATTTCAAATCAAAAATCAAAAACATCAACTGATTTTCAGACTCAGATTCACAGATTTGACACATGATCCCATAAAAATAAAAAACATGATCAATACAACTCCAATTCACTCCAAACAAATTGGAAAACTTAAATAAGACATTAAACTAGGTTTACAAGTAAAGAACTAGTATTATACACTTATGAAACTCAAGCAATAGTGCTCAGATATTCAGCTTATAAAGCTGTCAAATTCAGAAATCCGTTTTAGGCCATCATATTACACCTTTTAATTATACGAACACCCACAAGCCTTTATAATCCACAAGAAATGTATTTAACATTGCTATATTAGATGTTTAAACTTAGTTTGGTTCAACCATGCATGCATACACACTTTCCTACGTTTTAGAAATCAAAACCAAGTCACATAAAATCATAATTTTTATCCCCTTGCTAACCCTAAATCTAACGCCTAGGGTTTTCAATTGTAGGAGCTCACTAATGATCATTCAATGCAGATTTTTAGGGCTTTTATAAGTTATATGAATGGTTGACATAAGGGCTATTAGAAGACACAACACCACTCATAAACTCACGACACTAAACAGCCTACAAGTAGTCGAATAGGTTTAGTATTTTATGTGGCGCATTTTTCAATCGTTCACCCATATTTAACGAAACAAAAAGACCAGATTAGATACGTATATATCAAACCTATTCATATAACAAAATAGGAACAAAGATCGACTCACATGGTTCATATATTCCTGATTTTAGGCAGCATATATATAGGTTATTCGTTTTACCCATAGACGAGACAAAGGTCAGATTGTTAATCGCATAATATGTGTTGTCGTGTGAATGGTAAACACAAGGGAGTAAAATGATACCTATAGGGATGATATAACGAGACAAAAAGAACACAACCGATCCATAAATCAAACTCTTCGAACTCTAAATAGTACCCATGATCACACCTTCCATCTCTTCTTTCTTGTCATGCCTTTAATATCAAAAGGATCGGTTGTAGTTGCTTATGTTTGTGTTTTGTGAGTATGTTTTTGTTTTCAAAGTTTCTAACAGATTTGTGGGGGATTACATTCGTTTAAAGGAAAAACGAGATAAGGAAAATCTCAACTAGGGAAAGTGTTGTTTGATGGAGAGAATTAAGGAGTGGTGGGGAGGTGATTGGGCCAATTCATGGGTGATTGAATAAGTAATTAGTCGAAATTCATGGGGAGGTTAAATGAGTGATTTAGTTACCATATTTCGAGGGAGTGTGTACACAAATAAAATACCAATTGGTCCAACAACATTATTAACGTGTGATATTATAAGCTTAGGAACATAGGTTGTCAGTTTATTTAATAAACTTAGGTTTTGGATTCGTATTCTGAAATTTTAATCATAACGTAGTTCAACTTAAGTTAAATTCGTATTCAAAGGTTCAAATGTCGTCTCATAAATTTCAGGTTGTTATAATTCTTCCCCTTTAAAAGAAAAAAATTTGTCCTCGAAATTGGAGTCACAAAGTCAGACGGATACATATCAAATCACGTAAGGAATAACAATAATTAGCCTCACGCTCAGAGAGGTTCTCCCAAAAGATTTCATCGAACAGAAGTGTTTGTTTTCTCATCACTCGATCCATACAAAACAGGATAGTCCCAGGCTCTCTATCAAACAAAGCAATTCATAATGAATCAGGTCCAATGGATACGAACACGTGAAGCGGATGATAGATGTAACTTCTCAAGACATTCTATGATCCCAATAAGTGTAAGTTATATGATGTAACTATTATCACGTTGGCCAGACGTCATAATACTTGCATCATATAAACATGCCTTTATTGCAATCATATTCTACCTTAAGTCGTGACTAAACAACCTATCGGCACCAGATCAAATCAACTTTAAAATATCAAAATTAAACATTTCCTGAAGGAGACAGATTTAGCAGAACGAATTTTATCATAAAAAGGTAATGGGAAATCGGCGAAAGGGCTAAACAACAGACTTGAGCACTAGAGGGAGGCACTAGTAGACAATGGTTTACGAGTAAGTCGAGAGAAGACATAATACCTAAGATGTGATTTTGGTAGGAACGAGATCACCCACATACAAGAAGTGGTTGTATGTGTCAGAGATAGGATTCTACAACCGAAGGAGTCTTTTAGAAATCTGGGTTCCATGATACACGAATTAGGGAGGGTTAACGATGACGTAACACACTATATTAGAGCTGGCTGGGTGAAGTGAAGGGAGGCTTCAGGAGTACTATGTGGTAAGAACATCCCCTTAAAGTTGAAAGGGAAAATTTTATAGAGCTGCAATTAGACTAGCTCTGTTGTATGGGCCAGAGTGTTGGCCGATTATGAAAGCCCGAGCAAACAAGGTAAAAGTGGCAGAATTAAGAATGTTAAGGTGGATGTGTGGTAAATCCATGTTAGACATGATTCCGAATGGAGTTTCTAAAGCAGAGCTTTAAGTGGAAAATATAATAAAAAAGATGCAGGAATGGCGGTTGAGATGGTTCGGACATGTTAAGAGGAGACCACAAACAACACAAGTTAGGAGAGTGGAAGCTTTGGTAGTTGTCGATGTCAGGAGAAGGGGTAGACCAAACCTTATGGGTAGTATAGATTGAAGTAGGACATGAGGGAGTTTCTCTTGTCCGAGGACATGACCTTTAATAGGAATGCTTGGAGATGTAGAATTATAATAGGTAGTTAGATTTATTATTATTTTTTTATTTTTTATTTTTTTTTTTTTTTTTTTTTTTTTAAGCCTTGGAGATTTTTTGCCTTGCGTTAAGCTTTCTAGATGATTTAACCCCCCACCTCTTAGATAGAGAGCCTTAGCTAGCCTTGTAGTGTCTTTAGGCGTATCTTAATAGCTTTATGTGTATTTATTTACCTTCGCTTTTAGGTATAAAGCCCTTAGCAATTCTCCGATCTTTATTGTCTCCTCAGGCCTTAAATTATATTTTATTTATTTAATTATTTTATCTATTTATTATTATTATTTCAATAGGCTATTTCTCTCTATAAGCGTTTATGCCCTTATTCATGTCTCTCTTCCCCTATTTGTGCTCATTTATTTTGTGCTTTGCCTCCTTGCGTTGTATGCTTATGTGCCTATATATTTCTTAGTCTTGTGTCGGTATATGTCATTGTATGCTATGAGTTACATGTTCTCATGCTTCTTTACTTATTTCTTTCATTGTTTCACTTTTCTTGCATTTGTACACAAAGCACACATCCACATATATTTTGATCTCATTCACCCGTACGCATTCACTTGCTGGAGGTCTCGGGTTGACATTAGAGTAGGGGTATTTTCTGTGTATACTCCACCTCCCCCATACATCACTCAGGCGGGATTAGGTACTTTTGTTGTTCAAATCAAGAATCTAGTCCTGCTATATCTTTTTGTGGTTGGTTAAACCAGCCAAATTGTCTAAGGTTGCTTAGGTTAGAATATGACAAATCAAATCTAACCACTTTGGCTCGTAAGATCCATGTCTATTGACAATCCAAGAATGTGAGAAAACCTTAATGTCGTCCATGAAAGAATCCTTCTTAGGCGGTGTCAAGTAAGAATAAACTCGGTTTCTACCCCAAAGAACCTAAGCCGTGGTTTGAACTACCACATCAATGTAATTATAAATCCTTTGTATTTAAAAGAAAATAAATTCCTTAAAAGTGATGCTCGGGATGTCAAATAGACAATATAACTCGTGAGCTATTCTAGATGGACTTGGAAAATGCTCGAATGTGGCTCGACTTAAATTGAGTTGAGCTCGAGTTTGAGCTACTCGAGTAAAAACTCGAGTCATGTTTCATAATAATCCCATAATCAACTCCCTACGACCAGATGATAGTCTTTTACCTAAAACTACATGTATCAAAGGGTCATTTTCCTGATGGTCATTTTTTTTTGGGATTTCATGAACCAAATGTAGCCCGTTCTTTACGCATTCAAAGTCCAACCTAATGACCAAAACCACTATCCTTCAAAAACTTCAACCTTGTGGGTAAGCCAACAACCTCTTCTCTAAAAGATGGATAAAAAGACAACTTGTTCTTTGTCCTTCTAGCAAAACAACAACAAAACTCAATCTTGCTGGAGGTTGGCTAAATTCATTATCATGTCTAAATTAAAATATAATACATTAGTTACTATTAGAGATCTAGTATTATTTTGAGCTAAAAACCTAACATAATGGAATTTCATAACATATTTGATATATAGCATAATTACATAAAATCAATCAAAAATCAATTCAACGTATGAGAAACCTTTCGGGCACTGTCATTTTAAGTAACACCACCACCACTACTATAATGTACTACCAAAACTATACTACAAACCACCATCGAAACCACGATAGCCACACCACCACCGGAACAACCAATAACATAACACCATAGCGGAAACCGCAAAACATACAACCAAAAACCAATGAAACTCACGACACCACCACACCACCGTCCTACTAAAACCAAAAACGAAACCACCATCGAAACGACAAACGAAAACGTGTGTGTGTTTCCAGGTGTTATTCATAGTTTTTTGAACATGTGGGGTGTAGCAATTTTGACTTCAATTTGCAGCTACATGATCTTTGATTGCCGCTCCTAGCTAAGCTGACCAACCACAAATCCACCGAAAGATGTCCAAACATAGCCTTAAAAAAATAGACACATGATCTTGTCACACCTTGTAGCACCTTTGTCTTGCAACCATATTACGCATACCACTAACAAAATATTATTTAGATCTAAATATTTTTAAGAGTAAATTTCAAAAACCCTCCTCTGGTTTGTCCAAATTGCAGACTGAGTCCTCACATTTTGAAAGTGTAGGCACATTCCAAGTGAGAAACTTTTGGTGTAGATATAGTCCTTGGCTCAAAGTGAAATGACTAAAATGGCGCCCCCTCCAACCCCAAGACAAATTGTATTTTAGTCATTTCACTTTGAGCCATTTCACTTTGAGCCAAG
This sequence comes from Artemisia tridentata subsp. tridentata, assembly GCA_021014915.2. Classification (NCBI taxonomy): domain Eukaryota; kingdom Viridiplantae; phylum Streptophyta; class Magnoliopsida; order Asterales; family Asteraceae; genus Artemisia; species Artemisia tridentata. The sequence goes on along the minus strand of CP139504.1, from coordinate 162,383,747 downwards.
GACTACATCTACTTGTTAATGGTTACTTCCTGATAAGGATTTATTTGTTACCTTTTTAAGGGGTTATTTAAGCTCAAAATCGTATAAATATGATCAAATATTGCCTCAAATCGTTTCTTTTTGTATTTTAGGTACTTGGGACGAGAAATCTTGAAATCGACACTTTTTGGACGTATTTAGACGAAAAAGTGAAGAAAACGACGAAGTCGCGAAAAAACCTATCAGACTTGGAGATCTGACGGCGTCACAAGCTACAACGTGACGCCGTCCCTTGTTTATGAAGCTGGATTTTTTGTTCAAGTTTATCAAGTGACGCTTCAGAGGAATTTGAAGATTCTACAACTTGACGCCGTCAGTTACAAATTGGAGATGGGAGTCACGTTTTAAGCTAGAAAGAGACGGCCTAGAAGAATTAACAAGTGACGGCCTCAAGATATTCCTGACGCCGTCATCACGGCAACTTGCACAAGACGAAACCCTAAACACGGTGAGCTGACGGCGTCACGACCTATAAGGTGACGCCGTCACACTTGTAAATCTATATATACTTTCGCAATTTTTCATTGTAATGTGTAACACTTTGGAGGACAAAAACCTAGACGATTTTCACAGCTTTTGTAGGGCTTTTTCAGCCTTTTTCATCCATGTTCAATTGAAGATAAGTTATTCGTTTAATCATTCAATATGTCTATGTGTTGTTTGATTACTTGTTTATCTTTTCTTCTATCTAACATGTTAGCTTAAGTTTATTTGTGTTTGCTTAGATCTAATGAAACCTAGTTACTGAATATTGATTTGTTGTCTCTTGTTTAGTTGATTGCCTCGCGTTAGGCTAAGAAAACTTGTTGGCCTCTTGTATGTAACTAGTTTGAACGTCTTAGAAAACGCAACCGTAGAGTGCACTATTGGTTTTTCTCGTTGTATTTATTGCGTGAATTGCGGCTTGTAGATCCTAGAAAACGTAATAGACTTTAAGGGATTTAGGGGAGACTAAGATTCATAGAGTTGGGGACTTCGGCACCTACCCACAACCAATATTAAGGAATACAATGCTTCAACTAAAATAAGGACGTGACAATTCAACAAATCAGTGAGAGATAACTAGGGAGTAATTAATTCTAAGTGAACATGTTTTTCCTATCATAAGAGTTACCACCAATTTACTTTTATGTTTTACTTAGTTTTAATTTTAGTTTTATAATTAGTTTTTGGGTTAGTTGATTAACAACTAATTCCGCTCACTCCTTCAAAACCAAGATTTTTAATTGTTTTTCATAAAATATAAAAATACAAAAAGAATCATCCCTCACCTCTAGACCTATCTCGTCATACATCTTGACCTTTCCACAACTATTGCGAGACTATTCCCCTAGAGAATGATCAAACCCCCGGACATACCTATACTACACTACACCGGTTAGGTACACTGCCTAGAGGATTGTAAAACCTTTTGCAAGGGTTGCAATCCACGCATCAAGTTTTTGGCGCCGCTGCCGGGGAATAGTTAATAGTTTAGGTTCAATTTCTATTTCGATTAGGTCTACTCACTAGATTCCTATCAAGTGAGATTTTTATTTTCTTTTTATTAGCTTTCTTGTAGTCTATCTTTTCTTCTTTCCCTTTGTTCGTAATTCTCTTCATTTGTCATCATGGTGAATGAAGGCATCTTTGACATACACCAAGCACACCAAGCACCACCACAAGAACACCAAGCTCCACCAAACCACCAAGAACAACCACACCAAAACCCACCAATTAACCAAGACCCACCTAGAGCCCATACTCTAGGTGAGTACTCCCAACCAAGCCATCAAGGCTATCGAAACACCATTGAGCTTCCCCAAAGAGCCAATGTGTCTCCCTTGCGATCTGACACCATACGGTTAGTGCAAAGCAGATGTGCATTCCATGGACTTCGTTCCAAAGATCCAAATCAACATCTCAAGGATTTTCTTAAAATCGTAGATTCCATAGACCTTGATATTGACACTCAATAGACAACGCGTTTGCGTCTCTTCCAATTCTCTCTATGTGACCAAGCTAGTCAATGGCTTGAGCGTTTACCCGCGGGATCCATCACATCTTGGGATGATCTTACTTCTTGTTTCCTCGCTTAATTTTTCCCACTGGGGAGAACTACCAAGCTAAGGAATGACATCTTGATGTTCTAACAACGTCAAGGTGAAACTCTTTAAGAGGCGTGGACACGTTTCAAGGACTTACTCCAAAAAGTCCCTCATCATGGCATTGATCTTTGGCTTCAAGTCCAAATATTCTACGATCATGTCAATTAATCCATAAGGAAAACCATTGACCAAGCGGCCGGTGGTAAGCTATGTGATAAGAATGCGGAAGAATCGTGGGGAATCATAGAAGATCTTGCTCTCTATGACAACGAATGTTGGAATGACCTCCGCGAGTTGAGCAAAATGGTCAAGGCAATATTCCTGCCTTCGAATAACTCAAGCATTCCCAACCGTAGGATCATGGAACTTGAAGACCAAGTCAAGTTTCTCATGAAATCCTACGAAGCTCCTAAACCTTCAAGTCAAGTGAATAAAATCACTTCTTCATGTGAGTTATGTAGTGGTCCCCATGACATTCGTGATTGCATGGAACTCCCTGAACAAGCTTTTGCGGATTATGCATCCTCGCGTACCGACGGAGCGGGAGACAAGTAGTTCACTTTCAAACCCGAGCAAAACACTTATGGTGATTCATACAACCCATCTTGGAAGAATCATCCGAACTTTAGGTGGAAACAAAACCAAAATTCTTCTCAAAATAATTTTTCAAATCCACCTAATCATTTTCAATCAAACGGTTTATCCTCGAACCGTACCTTCAACAACAATCCTTCCAACAATTCCAATAATTTTGAAGGATTAATGTCTAATTTTATGGCATCTCAAGAAGCTCGTTTGTCTAAGTTTGAAGCCGATTTCAAACAGCAACAAAGCGGAATGACCAATAAAATTGACAACATGTTAAAGGTTCTCAATGATCGAGTATTGGGAGCACTCCCAATTGACACCGTCAAGAACCCGAAACTAAACGTTAACTCAATCTCATCGGTTTCGTCTTTGAGTTCTTGTCCTCAATTTTACTCGGTCAATGCTATAAACACGTGTTTCAAACAAACTCAAATTTTTCAAAAAAACCAAGAAGATAAAACACTCACTAACGTGTCGGTCAACCAAGTGATTGAAACACCATCCAAACATTATCTCGATGAAGAATTTAAGGAACTTCACCTTGAACGTCTGGTTATCGATGTTTTGACTCGTGCTCCTTACTATAATGCCCTTTTGGAAAAATATAAGGAGAAGCTTATGTTGGGTAAGAATGGAACCGATTTTGTTCAAAATAAGTTGTCTAAGAAGTTAGATGATCCGGGCATATTTGTCCTACCTCGTAGGATAGGGAATTTCGAAGCTTTTGATACATTAGCAGATCTAGGATCAAGCCTTAACTTACTTCCGTTATCCCTTTACAAAACTCTCAAGTTAGGGAAGTTAGCGGAAACGGAAGTGGTGATTGGTTTAGCGGATGGAAGTGTTGCTTACCCGGTAGGAATAATGAAGGACATGTTAGTACATATAGGGAAATTAACTGTTTTGGCTTATTTTCATGTCCTTGATATGGTTAGTGACACTACATGCCCATTGTTAATAGGAAGAGGGTTCTTAGTTACCGCTAGTGCTATGATTGATTGTAAGACGTCTAAAATAGCGGTAGGAGAAGGTGATACTAGGTGAATCTATGATGTTAAGAAACGTGCTTATGTTGATGATGAGGAACAAACACCTCATTGGGTAGATATGGATAGGAAACCATCAAGATATGGCCCTTGGATTAATGGAGACTTCATATACCTCAACGCCCATTCTATATAGAGGAAGAATTCGTGAACCGAATACACTCTATAGAACAACTTTTGGATAGGGATACAGAATTGGACCCATTTGAGGATCCTTTAGTTTTTAGGGAGATGATTGAATTCTTAGGAGTCTTTTCAATTAACTTAGGAATGAATAAGTGGAAGAGTGAGAGCACAAAACATGAGTGGAGTTGGAACAAGCCTCCAAAAGAGGGCGATGGATCATGGCACATAAAGATGACCATATATGATCCCGATAGAGAAAAGTTTGAAAAGTCATACCGATCAAAACGTACTAATAGGAAGCTAAAAGGAAATTTTGACCCAAAAGATGTCCTCGATGAGGAACTCACTCACATAGGGTAATAGGCATGACTTTGAGTCTAGCTACAAGACTCGTTAATAAAGAAAAGCGCTTCTTGGGAGGCAACCCATGTTTTTAATTGTTTGTTTGTTTGTTTTATTTTGTTTGATTTCATATATATGCTCTATCTTTATTTGTTTATCTTTCATGTTTCGAATAATTTGTGAAAATGCTTTATTTTGTTTTTAACCTCGTCTTAATTACATATAAAGGTATTTTACAAAAAGATAAGTGTAGGGAAGATAAATTTGTTTATAAGAATGAATTCGTACATGAAAGTTAACAATTAATGATTAGCACATATTTATGTGTTTGCTTATAGTCAAATGCTTGTATCGAGTCATAATGAATGTTCTGCAATTTTCCAGGTTTTATTAATCAGATTTTTCCAGAAATTTTCCAGAAACAAAACGTAAAAATACTGTCAGGTCATACCTGACGGCGTCAGGGTTTACACACGACGGCGTCAGGCACTGTAGCAGCACAGTTTTCCAGATTTTTGTTTTTCTGCTGGAACTTAAAAATTTTTAGAATTTTAAATTTTCAGGAATCTGTAAACATTTATTTTGCAAGCATTATATCTTAATTTGCTTTCTAGGATTTAATTTATATTTATATATATATATAGTGTTTACCGCCGATTTTATGCGAGGTTTTATGTTTCATTTTTTTAGTGAATTACAGGTTATATTGGACAAGAAGATGAAAGTATACATTGGAAGTGAAGCTTATCAAGTTTGTTTTCTTGGAGGAAGATTTAACCATGTTTTCACATCGTCCATACCGAGCAAATCAGGGGAGTATTAGTTTCTTTCTCTATTTTATTTTTCCGTCATCATAACTTTGATAATTTTCAAGAATATTAGGGACAATGTTCAATTTAAGTGTAGGGAGGGTAAAATGAGATACCTTATAAACTATAACTTCGCTTGATATTTGTTTTGTTTTAGAGTAAATGTGTAATAAAACTAAGAAAGATACTTGTTAGGGCAATTTTAGCACCAAATTTAAAAATTTTTACAACATGTAGGAGTGAAATTTTAGTTTTAATAAGCGTCTCATGGATATAAATTATATAGCTAGCACAAAAACCCTTCACTCAAAAATTTTCACCCCAAAAATGTAAGGTTCGCCTTTAGATATAAAGGAAAAAATATACACCTTTAATGCTTATGAATGTACCGGTAGTATATAGATTCTAGAACTTGCATTTGTTATGCATCCCGAGATCGCTAGTGATACTACATTCGTGTAGTTAGAATTTACTAAATGATAAGAGGCATTAGGATAACCCTTGTTTTAAACCCGTTTTATAAATTACTTGACCGATGTAGCCAAGATACTTGACCAATAAAGTCAAGTAATTTTCCCACACCTTTGCGATGTACTCATATTTAGTACACGATACCCCTAGTACACCCCTCAGAACCTATCTTTTTCGCGGTTCTCGTGATATTTCGGTGGATTCCGAAATATTAATGAAGAACATTTTTTACAATCCACCCCCAAATGTACAACCAAATCGCCTTAGCCTTCCTTGTATGCACTCATCTTTAGTTCATTATTGTTACAATTTATATGTTAAACCCTTTGTCAATTGTCTAATTGGTTACATGGTTGCTAAGTCGAGTCATATCTTATAAATACAGTTTTGGGATAATTGGGACTCATTGGTAAAAGTACTAGTTTGTTATGGAGTAATGGGGAAGAATTATTACCCCCATATGTACGTTAATGTCTAAAGTACTCCAAGTATTTTGATTTTCTTAATTCGGGTCATTAGTTAGTTATGTGTAAAGTATGTAAAAGTTCAAGTGTAGGGAGGTTGCAAGATCCCTTTGATGTATTATTTTAGATAGTAGGGCAAGAGTGTATGAAAAAAAAGAAAAAAAAAAGAAAAAAAAAGAGAAAAAAAAAAAGATATATATATAAAAATACGACTACATCGTTTATTTTGTTTAAGTCAAGAAAGTGTTAAGAAAATACAAAAAAAGTGTTAGTAGTTAGCGAGTCAAGTGGAGTCGAGTCTTGGCTTAGCAACGCCTCATTGTACATGTAATTGACCAAGATAATTGACTTGCCACCAGTAAAATTCCCTATATCCAACAAACCGTGTTTTCCATACCTTTACACCTAACGTTACAACCCTTGAAAAGCCCTCTTTGATAGTTTATCCTAGGTGCTTACGCCAAAGTGGTAGAGGTTTGATCTTTTCTCAAGCCTATGGTAATCTATGATCTATGACAGGTAGAGAGTGTTATATTTTCCCATTTTCATTCATGTTATATAACTTTATACTCCCGAGAGATGTGAGAATCCAAACACTTTATGTGAGGTGCTAGTATATAATTTTCGTGCTTATTTTGACTAATGTGGAACGATCATATGTTGTAATTACTTTTATATTAGTGTTAAATGACCCCTAGCTTGTAAATTGGTTAGGATAAAAGCTCATTTGCTTGAGGACAAGCAAATCCCAAGTGTAGGGATATTTGATAAGGATTTATTTGGTACCTTTTTAAGGGGTCATTTAAGCCCAAAATCGTATAAATATGATCAAATATTGCCTCAAATCATTTCTTTTTGTATTTTAGGTATTTGGGACGAGAAATATGGAAATCGGCACTTTTTGAACGTATTTGGACGAAAAAGTGAAGAAAATGACGAAGTCGCAAAAAAACTTGTCAGACTTGGAGATCTGACGGCGTCACAAGCTACAACGTGACGCCGTCCCTTGTTTATGAAGCTGGATTTTTGGTTCAAGTTTATCAAGTGACGCTTCAGAGGAATTTGAAGATTCTACAACCTGACGTTGTCATGTACAAATTGGCGATGGGAGTCACGTTTTAAGCTAGAAAGAGACAGCCTAGAAGAATTAACAAGTGACGGCCTCAAGATATTCCTGACACCGTCATATCGGCGACTTGCACAAGATGAAACCCTAAACACGACGAGCTGATGGCGTCACAACCTATAAGGTAACGCCGTCACACTTGTAAATCTATACATACTTTCGCAATTTTTCATTGTAATGTGTAACACTTTGGAGGACAAAACCCTAGACGATTTTCACAGCTTTGTAGGGCTTTTTCAGCCTTTTTCATTCATGTTCAATTGAAGATAAGTTATTCGTTTAATCATTCAATATGTCTATGTGTTGTTTGATTACTTGTTTATCTTTTCTTATATCTAACATGCTAGCTTAAGTTTATTTGTGTTTGCTTAAATCTAATGAAACCTAGTCACTGAATATTGATTTGGTGTCTCTTGTTTAGTTGATTGCCTCGCGTTAGGCTAAGAAAACTGACTGACCTCTTTGTATGTAATTAGCTTGAACGTCTTAGAAAACGCAACCGTATAGTGCACTATTGGTTTTTCTCGTTGTATTTATTACGTGAATTGCGGCTTGTAGATCCTAGAAAACTTAATAGACTTTAAGGGATTTAGGGGAGACTAAGATTCATAGAGTTGGGGACTTCGGCACCTCCCCACGACCAATATTAAGAAATACAACGCTTCAACTAAAACAAGGACGTGACAATTCAACAAATCAGTAGGAGATAACTAGGGAGTAATTAATTCTAATTGAACACGTTTTTCCTATCATAAGAGTTACCACCAATTTACTTTTCTGTTTTAATTAGTTTTAATTTTAGTTTTATAATTAATTTTTGGGTTAGTTGATTAACAACTAATTCCGCCCACTCCTTCAAAACCGAGATTTTTAATTAGTTTTCATAAAATATAAAAATACAAAAAGAATCATCCCTCACCTCTAGACCTATCTCGTCATACATTTTGACCTTTCCACAACTATTGCGAGACTATTCCCCTAGAGAACGATCAATCCCCCGGACTTACCTATACTACACTACAACGGTTAGGTACACTGCCTAGAGGATTGTAAAACCTTTTGCTAGGGTTGCAATCCACGCATCACTTCTAACTCTGAGACTTTGTCTCTGAGTCCTTAGTTAGTCTTTGTGAGCTTATCATTGATACTCTGAAGAGCTATACAGTGGTTTTTAATGTTTTTAAGGTCAAATAATTCATTTCTGCTTTCAAAAAATCTTTGCTGAAGAGAGGTAAATTTGTTGAACAAATTTGCTCTCTCTTCTTCCACAAAGTGGAGATCAACAATGGTGTAGTCAAGAGCATGTTTCCTATCAGGAGTATCATCCATATTAAGAAGTTTTTGCACCTTTTTTACGGCGATTTCAACCCAATGCCCTGACCTGGCATCATTTTTTCCCATTGATGGTTCATCATCAGCCAGTGCCATGTATGCCCTTATCATGTGAGGAATAGCATCTTCTGAGGACTGTTCTTCTGTATCCTAGTCATTATTTTCGGCAACCAACCCTTTGCTCTCCCTGTTTCTACCCTTCTGTCCTGATGTTGAAGGTTGTTCACTTTTCTCTTTATCAGAGAGTTTTTGTTTTAATAGAGCAACCTCAGCTTTATTTTCTCTATATAGACCATAAAAAGTTTCTCACAAGGACGGTGCCTGCATTTTTGAAAAGGTAGAGACTGAAATGTGCAATTTGGACAAGCCACAAAGGTTGTTTTTGCAGTTTACTCATTTTTTAATCTGCCTTAAAAAGAAAAAGAAAAAGAAAAAGAAAAAGAAAGTAACTTTATATAATGACATGTATCATTTTATTGTTAGATCAAGTTGTAGCACCTTTCGCACCTCCCTCGTGTGACACGGTGTATGACACTACTTGTATGAAATATCTATACATTAGCTAGGTAATCAAAACCCTTTTGAAGCCTAAACCCAAATAAAAGACCTCTTTGATGTTTTATTTTGTTGTTTTGATACAAGTACAAGCTTATGGTAAGAGACATGAATCGCGTCTGAGCAATTGAGTGATCTACAATCAAATCTACTATCGAGAGTTGTGTGAATTTAAAATTTCCTATGGCCACATTTAATGAGGTGCATTGAATATGTCAATGTTAGATTACGAATTTCCAATTTCTTTAATTCATGACCGTATGCATTATTGCATACGACCTTTTTCAATATTTTACAATAACGTATCACCGAAACCAAACTACAAACCATCACGGAATCCACACCGCCAACGGAACAACTAAGAACACAACGCCATAACGGAAACCGCGAAAGATATAACCAAAAACCACTAAAGAACTGAAACCATCAATGTAACTCACGACACTACTAAACCACCATCCTACTGAACCGAAAATGAAACTACCATCAAAACGACCAACAAAAACGTGTATGTGTTTCCTAGGTGTTATTCGCAGTCTTTTGAACGTGTGGGGTTTAGGAATTGTGTAATCAACTTGCAACTACATGATGTTTCCGATTGCCACTCCTAGCTAAAGATGACCAACCACAAATCCACCCCCAAAGACGTCCAAACATAGTCTGGTAAAAAATAGACACATGATCTTGTCACACTTGTAGCACCTTTGTCTTGCAACCACATTACGCATACCACACACAAAATGTTATTAAGTTTTAATTTTCCTGTAATCTGCCTTACAAAAAAGAAAAAGGAAAAGAAAAAATATATATATATAGACTTAAATTTATATAGAGACTCTTATGAATATCAACTCAAGAAACAAGTGCATTTATGTTTATCACCTTTTTCGCTTCTAAATCAATAATAGACCTATGTATTGTCTCCCAATTTACTCAATTTACTCAATTTACTAAGTTGATAAATGTAGTGAAATGTATAGTCAAATGTATTCATATAAATACCTCTTGATATCTAGCAAGTCAATTGCACTAAAAAGTTCACCTATAATATTAAGTTAACTTTATTTCTCATCTTTTTAATGTTTCTCTCTGATCCATTTTGAAAGTTGTTAGATTATAATCATGCCGTCTTAAAATTATAGCGATTATTTCTTTTTTAGGATGTTCCAAAATAATTGTAAACTTTCCATTTTAAATAAGAAATAAAGAATTTAGTGAAAAAATATTCTATTTGATAGGTTAAAATTTATAGTGTTCTCAATTTTATTAAATTTTGTGATTTTTTTATGACAATAATTTTGAAACGGAGAGAGTAACAATTTTGCGATAAAACTATTTAACCCATCACTTTATAGACAGATCCACCTTTTTGCACCTCCCCCGTGCGAGATTGTGTAACAATTTTGAGAGATTGTGTAAAATTTTATAGTGTTTACAATTTTATTAAACTTTGTGATTTTTTCATGACAATAATTTTGAAACGGAAAGAGTAAGATAAAACTAGTTAACCCTTCACTTTATAGATAGATCCACTTTTTGCACCTCCCTCGTGCGAGATTGTGCATGACACTATGACCACGTTTTAAAGAGGCTTATCGAGAGTATGTCGACATCAGTTAAATTTCCCATTTCTTTAACTCTCGACCGTATACATTATTGCATACGACCTTTTTCCATATTTAACCCAAAGAATCTAATCCCAAAAAAAAACATATAAAAAACACGTTAACCACACATAACAAGTCGTTTACTTAACGCGACCCCAGAATTGAATTCGATCATCATGTCTGGTGGTATTGCTCGTGGTCGTCTCACTGAAGAACGCAAAGCTTGGCGCAAAAATCATCCTCATGTTTGTTTTTATTATTTATTATTATTCCTAACCCTAACTCTTCATTTTTATATTTATTATACATTCGATTTTATATTTATATTTTGTGTAATTTTTGATTTTATTGGTTTTTAATTAGGGTTTTGTGGCTAAGCCGGAATCACTTCCAGATGGTACTGTTAATTTAATGGTTTGGCACTGTACCATCCCTGGTAAAGCTGGGGTAAGCCCTTTTTTTTATTTATCATTTTCACTTTTTTTTTTTTTTTTTTTTTTTTTTTTTTTTTTTTTTTTTTTTTTTTTAATCTAGCTTTGAGGTTGTTGTGTTGATAAGTAAGCAGTTTATATGATTTAGTTAGTGGTCATTTTGGATGAGCTTATTTAGCTTGCTTATGTGCTTACTTGAGATTATTGGCTTAAGCCAATAAACTCATGTTGATAAGGTCATAAGCTCCAAAGAGTGAGCTTATCGGCTTTTACTAAATCAATTAACCTCATAAGCGTGCTAAATAAGCTCATCCAAATGCCCTGTAAGTTGTCATTTTGGATGTGTCTATTAATATAGATTAGAATTTTCCTTATATTAGTCTTAAAAGTTATTTAGTGTTAAACAGCGTACTAAAGTGTATAGAATGGAGAAATAGGATTAGGAACTGAAAGAGAAGATTCAGAGTTTGGTTAGTTTGGTCATCTCTGCAAATGACTACAACCAATGTTAGGATAATCGGCCAAAAAATAGTCTGGTCAAAGCCGGTCACATATCGGTCAAGAATCCGGCTAATTGGCCAAATCGTCCCAATCGCTCTACGTAGGTATTTCTAAATTCAAATTAGGTCTTCTACAAAATTTGGGCCTGTTTTTAAGTAGTTGAATTGTTATGTTTAATTTTTTATGTTTGAATTTTGAACTATTTGAACTTTGAAGTATTAGACGTATTATGTTCATGTCATACATATAGCTTTGAAATTTATGTATAGATAATTCCAATCCGATTAATGCCGGCCTTGGGCGATTACTAGCTACAAGGTAGCGAGCTTATATATTGAGCACGGTCACACACACTACTCACGTCCGTTAACTATTCTATTACGTGCCTACTGACTTCCCGCTCTCATTTTGCAAATCCCAAATGACACATATATCCAATTTTATATGCATATCCTTCCACTTCCACTTCGTTAACCGTCTCTTCAAAATATCATTATTATTCTCGATCATAAGTACTCATAATGAATGAGTAACATAGCTATCACCATAGGTGTTGACTATTCTGATCTTATTTTTGACCCTTGAAAAAGTCAGCAAAATCGGTTTTCGTATTTAAGCTTTCCAAACATTGATGGATATAGACTGAGTTATTAAGCAGAAGATATTACTATGTATGTTCCAGTTACAAACTTTAATGGCAATGTATGATAATCTTTGGTTCTGTGAATGTAAATGAGCACCCGCTCAAACTATGAAAATCGAACTATTGCTTGCAAACTAGCACCATATGCAACAGTTGCATCTGTATTAATGCTCTTGTAAAGCTCTTTTTTGCTAAAGGAATTTTGGAATATATGTAGATCCACCAGCAAGTGCGCCTTGATATACCATTCTTTCAACAGAGATATCAAAAATAGTTCTTTCTAAAAAGATTCTGTTAGTTGTTTTACCTTTTGTCCCTTAACATCACCAATGGGCATTGCTACTGTTTCTTCGTTCATTGGATTGAAAATTGCTTCTTAACAGCTATGTAACACAGTAGTTGATTCTTCCCAAATATCATGGTCTACAATCAACTTAACTTTAGGTAAAAAAAACCATCCAAACAAAGACATTAAGACACACAAACACTAACTTGCTGAAAGTAAACTACTCAAGAACTACTAGGTTTGACATGATCAGGATAATAGTGCTACGCCCACAGGCGTACTAGAGTGACTTTTGTTATTCATGAATTTGAGGTACATGTTAGCCATTATATAAAAGATGTATATAAATAGGGGAAAACTGGGGGAAATTCTAATAGGCTCCTTCATCTCTAAGTTACTTAATCCGAAATCAATTCAATCCCAAGGGTGCGGGGCCTAAATCTCCATGCATGCGAAGTCCATGAATTTATTTTTTATCCAGGATCACTATCCTTTGACGATCATGCAGGGGGTGCTGCTCCCTCGACTTTTGTGTTATGTTGTGAGTGGGACTCCATCCAGGCGCTTAGTCGCTCTCGGACTCCCGCTTCGTGGTGGTGACTAAGTCATTCTCTACAACATAATACTAGTGCCTTGACTATTTGAGTTGTCTTTAGCTTTCTTTAAGACATTTGCTTGTCATCTCTTTCTTTTTACCAGCTATTGGGTCCAAGATCTCACCATGGATAAGGTTATCAAGTGCATGAGGCAACCCTTAAATCTCTTGATTTTCAATCTCTACATGTGTTTAACCTTACCTTCTGATATAATATATGCACTTTAAAACTCATAATTCCTTGCAATTGTTCCCCTGCTTCATTGCTAAAATTATTTACCTCAATGGTTGGTGATTCAATTTTTGGTGACCAATACCATAATCGAGGGTTACTTCAAGCATGTTGTTAAAAAATATGATTGCTATTCAGGAAAGGTTAACCGCTCAATGTTGTACTGAAATCAAGGGCTCGTTTATGTGGTCGATAGCCCTTGCCATGCAGCTCCAACCAAAAATCTCGAAAAGGCAGCCTTGTTCCCACAGTTTTTTACTAACATGAAAGGCTGATCATGGAGGGTCACAGATTTAAGTATCCGCGCTTTTAAGTTTGGACCAGCAGTACTAAATTTAATTGCTCTGTTGTCAATTCTGACAGGATTATCGGCAGTGTTGGCAATCACCTTGTGTTCATGACTTCATTCCATGAGTGTGTAACATGTTCCCTGTTTATCTCTAGTAAATTTCTTGAAGTTATCGGTCACAGACACTGTATCACCATTCTGTAACCGTGAATGTTTGAATTACGTAATAAATTTCTCCAATTTTCAATTGACCCAACATTTTTCGACTTATAGCAAGATTCATATTTCTTATCTTCTTTAATACTCAGAAAAGTCAGTAAAAATCAAATCTGTCGTGTCTTGTTTTCAGATAATAAGCTAAAGTTGTGCAATTTGTCTTTGGATTTTAGATACGATCAGAGATTCTCTAACATTGTTTCTGATTACTCCAGTCAGCTCCATTCCAAATATCGTCTACATCCTATCTTGAAAAACTAAACCTGGATTTTTTAGTTAAGATTCTATCGATCATTAAAATCATTCCTTTATAGAATTTGTGTCACAACCTGTTCACAGTTTAAACCTTGATTATTCAAATCAGTCATCGATTTTATAAATTTTAGTGAATAACTGAGGTGCATATAGCTCTGTGACCAACTGACCAATGATGCAACTCATATCAGTTAATACCATATGACCAATTAGGTAAGCTGATTGGTGGAGATAGCTCACGAAGTTGTATAGAACAGGGAATTAGGGTTTGGAATCAAGAGAAGACTGAGTTGGTTACCTGGATATTCGTTCATATCTGCAAATGAATAGAATTTGAACTTGTATACACATGTACACTACTCGTGTTCCTTAACTATCACATGACAACTAAGTTCCTATCTACATACGCCTATTCCCAAATTACACATATAGCTAATTCACATACACAACACCATATTGCATTATCATTTCAAAAAGCAATGTCAAACAACCCTTGATTACATGGCAGTTTGGGGATGAGGGCTTAGCTTTTGGTACTATTGAATGAAGGACATTTTATTATTGGATTTTGTAATTGGTTGCCTTATTTTATGCTATAGCAATCCAAACTGCTGATCATGTCCAGTGGTGGTATAATTACATTCCCTATAACCGGTGTGCGAAAAAAGCAGCAAGTGGGATTAGGTTGTCAAGTGGCATTCTATGGTTAGATTACTTAGTTGGGGAGTAAGTGGAGCGACCACAAATAACAACGTGGCTATATAAGAATTAACTTTTTTGATACAATAACATTTTCATACCTTTACTATTTTAATAAAAGGATCTTCAAACTAACTTGACAGAGAAGTCAATTGATGAGTACGAGTTTAGAATTCTGAGTTGTTCTCTGGTTACTTCTTGAGAAAAGGCTTAACATTAATTATTGATTAGCTGCTAACCAAAGTAGTTAAGGATGCACGAATTCCATGCAGGCAAATTAGCAACCTTGACTAATGGGTCTTCTTTTGGTCTTTCTCGGCCAACCATCTTTGGTTGTATCCTGATAAACCGTCCATAAATGACAGCGTTTTGAAGTGATCAATAGATGCATAATGCCTAGATAGTGACTGCAAGAGTCCAGGACTCTGGAACACACTCTCTGTAACTGTGATAAAAGTATAAGGGAAAATTCATGGACGGGTTGTGGTACTATTAATTGATAATTGTAATTTCGTGAGAACTACTCCAGGGGTGGACCTTGACTCTTGTTGGGGGGCTGTGGTGCTATTTGCTCATAATTGTAACAGTTCCTGTTTACTCTCGTATTGAGATTAGTTTGAAGTCTGCGGCCGATATGGCACAAGCCGACCATTACTTCTCATGACTCTATAATGGTTGATGTGGATACAATCACGAGTAGGGCGGCTCGAGCTCGACAAGGCTCGAGCTCGGCTAGAAAATTATAAGGTAGGCTCGAGCATGCTTGATAGCTCGACGAGTTAAAACCATCCAGGCTCGAGCTCGGCTTGAGTAGGATTCGAATAAGGCTCAAGCTCGGCTTGAGTAGGATTCGAATAAGGCTCAAGCTCGGTTTGAATAACTCAAATAAATATATAAAACGTTAAAATACAGTGTCAGAACATAGGCTCGAGCTCGGCTTGAAAAGCTCGAATATATAATTAAACGTCTCTATAGATAACCATGAAGACTACAAGCATCACAAGCATTACGGTTCAAAAGTCATTCTGTATTTAATTAATTATTCATAGAGTAACTACTTATTATTAGACCAATATTCATATTAGCCCCCAACTTATTTATATAAATATCTAAGTTATATAAATATATCTATATAAATATCTAAGTTATATAAATATATCTATATAAATATCTATACGGGTATTCATATTAAATCCGGCTTGTTATGTGTTTCGAGCAGGTTTATTGGACTCAGGCTCTAACTCGATAGAATCTCGAGCTCGAGTTGCTCTACTCGTTTACAGCCCTAATAATTTATTTTATTTTTTGAACGCAAAACTTTTTACAACTTACACCACCTATTTCACAAATACTCTCTCACATATATCTCCTATGAGACTTGAACCCACAACCTCTTGGTTGATTCACATACCGTTGGGCCAAAGGCTTTTGGTGTTTGCAGCCCTAATATGTCCCTGGAGTAGACACAAGTTAAATGGTTCAGGAGGGTTGGGTAACAGATTCAAGGTCACTGGTCATTTGTTTTTTGTAAATGTTGAAATGGGTTTAATTGGGTTTAGTTGACCAAAATCACATTTTTGTCCTTCTGTATATTTTTCTATAATTAATAAAATTAATAAATAGTGTGTTAATTATGATTATAGAATGAGTTCCAATACAGAAATACATCTTTGAATAAAATCAGTTAGGAGGTTATTGAACCCATTTGAATAAATCGACGCTTTATAAGTAAATGAGTCCAAATTGTCATCTCTATCTCGGAGAGGATAGGGGTTGTAATATTTCCTTTTGTTTTTAGATACTTTTCTTTTGTTGGGTGTCAGAAGGAAATTCTGAGGTTTAGCTTTTCTAAGAATATGATCAAATTGCTATTGTGAAACACTTTTCTTATTCCATCTATTAGTGAATTCTATTTTGTAAGCATTGTTAATATGTTGCCATGGCAGACTGATTGGGATGGCGGTTATTACCCCCTGACCCTTCATTTCACCGAAGATTATCCAAGCAAGCCACCGAAATGCAAATTCCCCCAAGGGTTCTTCCATCCCAATGTCTACCCATCTGGAACTGTTTGTCTCTCAATCCTGAATGAAGATAGTGTATGCGCTTCCAGTCCTTAGTAAGACATAATAATAACGTTACTATGTATTCATTATGAGTAAATGCATATATTTTGTTTATAGGGTTGGAGACCAGCTATAACAGTTAAGCAAATTCTAGTGGGCATCCAGGATCTGTTGGACTCTCCCAACCCTGCTGATCCTGCTCAAACGGATGGATATCATCTCTTTATTCAGGTAATCAATTTCTATTCCGGTCACAAAAATTTATGTTGTCTCTGATATTATTCATGCAAAATTCTGTGTGCAGGATACCGGGGAGTACAAAAAACGAGTCCGCCAGCAAGCAAAGCTCTATCCCGCTCTTGTCTAAATGCAATACATAGCTGAGATTCTTGATGGCCGCAACTAAGTATGATTATCAAAATAAATATGATCTTGACATATGTTTTCCTTTCTCTTTGATAGCCTTCACCATCATTATCACATGCCATGTTGATGGTTGTCATAGAGAAGGCAAAAACCTGTTTTATTTCTTGATGGTTATCTTGTTTCTGATTGAATATTTATCGTGGGTTCCAACATTTCTTTTTGTTAAGCGCGTGAATGGATTTACAAAACTGTATTTGGATCCGTACAAGTGTATTTATCTTGATTTTCATTATATGCTGTATCTTAGCTGATTTTAACTTTTGATCATCTGGGGGTTAAAGGAACGAAATCTTCATTTACAAATCAGTCAGACCGGGAAAATGCTTTGGCTTAGACGATTTATTTGCTTTAGACCAAACCATGGCAACCCTGTCATCAAATCAATTCACATTTAGATCTCGACTCGTGGTAATTACAGGGTCAGACGAAACTTTATTCTGTCATACTTTGATTAAACTTGACACAAGTTGGTGTGTCCACCATCACACTAGAGCATTTAGAAAAATCAACACTCGCTCAAATGTGTATTCTAGATTGTGGTTTTGTTTTATCACAGTACTAGGGCCTTGTTTGGTAAGGAGCTTTTAAAAGGTTTTTAAAGCTACAAGCTTTTTAATTTGAAAAAAAAAAGCTCTAACCTTAAAAGAAGTTCTGTTTGGAAACACTGGAATCTAGCTTTTATTTTTCAAAACAGCTCCAAATTTGAAAAGTTGAATTGGAAAGCGTTTTGTATTTTGAGAGCTTTTTGTATTTTGAAATTGCTAATATAGCTTCGTCCATTTAATTGGCAGCAACATAGGTACGTGGTAAAAAATATTCCCCAGTGCATTTCACATAACTTTTTAACGTTTTTTTTTTTAACAATTTTACATGTTTACTACTTTATAACTGTAAATGTCTCTCAGTAAACATCTAATGAGATTAAATGAATCCGGAATGATATTGATACCTTAATATAGAATGCACGTCATCAATACTTTAAGCACTACGATTATTATTAATAAAATGAGTTTATTATTTTTATTTTTAACATTTGTTTATCATTATAGATATGTCATTTTACATCTTATAATTAGAGTTAACAGCTAACTTACCAAACACTTTTATTGAAGAAAGATACAACTTGTAACTCATGTTAACAGCTTTACGGTTTACAGCTTGTAGCTCATGTTTACAGCTTACAGTTAACAGTTTACAGTATACAACTTATAGTTAGTTTTTTCAAACATACCACCGAATTTGAAATCCAATACTGTAAAAGCTACAAAATTACTAACCAATATTCCTAATGACCACGAGTAGATTATCAAATTAAGTACATACGATCTTGACGTATGCTTTCTTTGTCTCATTGATAAGTGTTAACATTAGCATATTTGATTCCTCGACATCTTTTTATAGGGGTTTCTCGCAGGTCATATCATTAAAAAAAATTAAATGTTAACGATGCATAATTCCGATTTTCTGTCATGAACTGACTACTCTTCCCCACCCAATGTTAAATCTTTCATTTGGCCTTTGTGCGAGTCGTTTCATAATCCTAGTAATGCATACAACTATACAAGGTGAGTGAATGTGAGACATATTTGACTAATTGTGACAATTAATTGATACCTTAATGACATACAAAGTCAAAGCAGGCACCAATAATGTAGAGTAGGAAGAAGTAAATATCAACTGTACACCCACACCTTGGTTGCCATAAGCTAATCTCAATCGGATGCCATTTGGCAGCATGTGGCTTCTTGGTGTAAGGTTCCTAATTGGTTTGCTTTCTCTTTCAAGGACTTAATGGAGATTCACGAGTTTGTTGGGTTATCGGGGAGAGCCAAAGCCATCTTCCATGGTATCACTCTTTTAGGCTGTTGGTGCATTTGGAGGGCTAGGAATCGTATCAAATTTCAAAAGAAGAAGGAAAGGGTGGAAGATATTATTGGTGAGGTTAAAGTGTTAGGTTTTCTTTGGGCTAAAAATAGAGCCAAATTGTCTTCTTTGTCGTGGGATGATTGGTGTAAATTTGTAATTATGTAAGTGTCCGCTGTTGTAGTTTGTGCTGCCCCGTTTTGTGGGTTTGCGTTCTCTAATGAAATTCACTTCTCAAAAAAAATATCAACTGTACACCCACACCTTGATATTGACATAAGCTAATCTCAATCGGATACCATTATATGTTGGATTTTGATTGGTTGGTGTCAATTTCTTCCTCTTATTTGGTCTGGTGTAATAGACATCATAAAATAGAAGCAAATTCCTAAAAGTCATATAACTGGAAAAGACCGTTTTTTCTATCAAAAAAATCATGTCTTTATATGCTTGGATTGTCTTTGTAGATATTTTCTTCTAATGTGATTAGTTTCACATTTGTTATTTTGAAAGAAGCCTTTTTTTTTTTCTTTTTTTTTTTTTTTTAACTTTTTTCATTGCGTAGAGGTTTATGTTTGTTTTTTTCGCAGATATAAGTTCTTCTTTTCACTTCTTACATCTTCAAGAATTAGACATAAACTTTCACTTCTTCTCACTTCTTCAACACAAACTCTATCGATTTTTCTTTTATTTTTTCTTTCAAAAGCACAAAAATAAACGGTTTTCTTCTTTGCAGATTAATACTTTAGATGTACCTTTTTTTCTACAGACATGGTTTGTAAATGAAGACATAAAATCTCTAAAAAACAAGCGACACCTAAGTAACCTTTGCAATATGACAATACATATCGTAGATGGGTTGAGATCACGATATTGGAGGTGATTGGTACAACATAAAAAAATTATTTCTCACTACAAATAGTAAAATGCTAACACCTATGAAAAAGCACAATAAAACCTTAGGGTGCGTTTAGTTGTAGAAAAATTTCTTTAATTTTCTATTTCAATTTCTTTAGAAAAAGGGAGGGGTTTTTATCGCTAGAAAAGAGCTATAAATTTATAGAACGCGTTTAGATGACATTTTTTTAGAAAACTGAAAAATGCAAGGGGATGTAAAAAGAATGGAAGGAAAAAATATAGGAAAGAGTAAGGTTGCGTTTAGTAATGGAAAAGTTTTATTAGTTTTCATTTTTCAGTTTTCTTGAGAATGAGAGAGCTATTCTTTCTCTAGAGAACACTTGAAAATGTGTTTAGATGTTGTTTTCTAAAATAGGAAACTTATGGAGAACTCATAAAAGGAGTTTTCTAAAACTTAGTTATAAACTTAGAAAACAGGTTTTCCATCTTTCCAAGAAAATTTTAAGAAAAAACCCAATTTGAACGCATTTTCTATTTTCTTAAGTTTTCTATGAAAATCTTTCTGAAAAACAAAGGAGTTTTCCATTACTAAACACGCCCTAAAGAGCTCTTTCCTAAATTCTAGTTAAATTTTGAAAAATGAGATTTTTATTATTTTAGAAAAATTTCTTAAAAATGCGAAATATTTTCTAAAAATATGAAATATTTTTCACCAACTAAACACACACTCAGTGATTGTACATATCACATTCTTTACAATATGGCTGCTTAAAAATGTGCATTTTGAGGTTTTCTCAATATCTCGAAGAAATATGTCATGTTAAAACTGTTAAGGTCTTAGGATACCTTTCAAAACAGACAAATTTAGTGGAGTAATAGATAATAACAATAATTTTGAGGAAAAAGGTCAAAAACATGTTTGCATTGATTTCTTCACCTAACATTTTGACTTTCACACTCTATCATTGTATCAATGTCAACTCTCATGTGTTAAAATAGTAAGGACTTTCACATTTCCAATTTCCAAATAAGGATGTTACTAGGAATAACATTTCTAATGCAAAATCTTCATCATTCATCATACTAACTAAGGACTTGATGACTTGATCAATCAATCATTACACGACATCAACAGCCTGCTACACAAGAGTAACAAACTGATGTGGTGGTGTACAAAATCAACAATAAATCTAGGTGTTTCGTAGTTTAGTTAAGACGATAAAGTAAATGAGTCAGGTTAAGTCATTATTCATATAATTTAACATTGTATGTTGTTTATAACTAATACCATTCTAAACATACATTTTTCTCACTATACGACACGATCGATGATATTGTTTGGACCCGAATGTGAAATGTATTTGACAAAAATGTCAACGTAGATAAAAATCTAAAGTTTGCTCTTGTTGAATTATTTTGATAAGTTTGACAAATAATTCAGCAAGAGTTGTGACTTTAAGACTGTATATCGTAAAAAAGTAAATAGAAACAAAAAATTTAAATATTGGAAAATAATATTTTATCCGTTCCAAAAAAATTGTCTACCGACAAAAAAACACATAGTTTAAGAAAAACATAATTATTACTGCTTTATCTCTTTTATTTTTTGCAGAATGACAGTTTTACTCTTAACTAATTAATTAATGTATTCTTTAATATTTGTAATAATAACTTTAAACAATGTTAATATGGTAAACTCGAACAAACTTTCCTATCTATTTTAGTTGCTTACAATTAGATTGGAATATTGTAACACCTCCAAAAATGTTTTGCAGCGGAAGATAATGTTACTGGGGTGCTACTCAATTTGTATCACAACACATAGTACAAAGAACGGTTTTACCGCAACTGTTTAGAAGAAATTTCATAATCCAGAGTATTTAAGTTTACATCATTCAAAAATGGTGCGGAAATACAGGCCCATAAAAAGAGGTAAAGTGGTCCCCAATTATATCAGAGTTGTCTATGACCATGCCATGTCGTTTGCCAAGCACCTCCAAAAGTAATCTATCACCTTAGGAACCTGAAAATACATGCTAAAAAGTGTCAACCAAAGGTTGGTGAGTTCATACGTTTATAAGTAAAACAGTTGGTTGAAAGAGTTTCGAGTTTGTGTAATATTTACAATAAATACACATATCAGTAAAAATTGAAGTTGGGTTACGTTGTTATACACCCATAATGATAAATAGTGGGTTACGTTGTTATACACACAAGTTTTAGGTAGTTACGTACCCAAGTAGTGTAGGTATCTAGTACCCAAGTAGATGTCAACGCATCTAGTTATGTAGGTATCTACGTACCCAAGTAGATGTCAACGCATCTAAGTTATGTAGATATCTACGTACCCAAGTAGATGTCAACGCATCTAAGTTATTTAGGTATCTACGTACCCAGGCAATGTAATGAGTAAATAGTATTGCATTCGAGAAATCAAATCAGTATTAAAGCGAAATCATTAATATTTGAGAAAGCAAATCACGTTCCAAGCATTGAGTTTAAGTAAAAATGAGCATGTATTCTCCCCAAAACAGTTATAAAACAAGTTAAAGTAGGGGCTATGAACTCACCTCAGTGGTACGGTAGTCAAGATATAGTAGCATCAAACAATGTAAGTGAACGGATCTAACACATGACCTAGATAATATGGAAAGTCTTAGATTTCGATAGTTTAAGTTTTTTACCTTAACGAATAATGTTTAAGAAAGGTATTGTTGGTGAAATTGTTTGTGTTGACGTTGCTTAAGTGGTAAACGCTTAAAGTTCAAATATAAAGTTATATATATTCAGATAACGTTGTGTGTATGTATTCCTTTCTCGATTTTACGTAGTTTAAAATGAAATCGTTTAGGATTTATCAAAAGTTAGTGGATAATAATTTAAAATATTTATTTTAACTATTCTAAGTTGGTAAAAGTTAAATTATCATGATGTTTGTACTATTTATTTTTGAGTTATTCGATTTATTATTAGTTTGAAAATGATGTCGATATTTATATTTTGATATTGTCGTGTTCATATCTTAAATGTAAGTTTTTATAAAATTTTGACGTAACTAGTTTGTGAATATAAGTTTCTTAAAATTATTATAAAGTTACAAAATTAACCCTCGTCTTATATAAAAGGTACACTTTTACCTGAAACTTATAATTTTTACATTATTAGTCTAAAAGTATAAAATTATACTTTTTATTAATACTTTCTGAAAATGACAATTTCCACCCTCGAGTTTAATTACTTCAGTTTCTAAATCAAAATTCATAGTTGACAGTTTTTAACCCATATTTTACCAAAAGTTACACTTTGTACCCAAGTTTCGTAAAATTTGCATTTTTAGTCCAAAAATTTAAAAGTTGTAAAATTTAATTTTCTTTTTATGTGATAAGCTTCTGTGGCTTATTTTTAGCTTATTGGAACTGCTTATTTTGAAAACTTTCATATAAAAGAGTCATTGGGCCTTAAGGCCCAATCATAGGTCCGTTTTGTTTTAATAGAAACAAGGCGATCAGTTGTAAAAAAATATATATATATATATATATATATGTTTCAAATGTGACCACGCCTGGGTTCGAACCCAGGTGGTTTGTGTGAATACTGAGCAATACAACCACTGAGCCAAGAGCTCCTTTGATGTTATGTCTCGCAGTTTAATGTATTTAAGGGGGTATGCGACTGTTTATTATTTGTTATAAATTTCCTTATCAGTATGTCGTGCAAGAATAAGTTTTGTTGTTTAATTTCTTTTCCAACTGAGTTTTGTCACCTTTTCATGTAAGTTCTACAATGAGCTTTTAGTTACCGGGAGGGTGTCGAAGGAAGCACAAAGTTAGTCTCGACTCACTCGAGTCTCGCGACTCAAAGTTCCACCCGAGACCAAACTTAACATCTTACGCCTCACAAGTACTCATAACATTTCTTGTTTTAAAAATTTACCATACAAGTTTTCAAACAACAACAAACCATATCGAAGTATGCATGGCATGTATATTCGAATATGTATATATCGACAGTGGTTAGCTTCCAAGACAAATTTTTTTTGGTTTTAAGGTTTTACATTTAGCAACACATCACAAACTCAAATGTAACTTAGTTAAAATGGAATAGCATAATTGAAAACAAGTTTAGGGACACACGACAACCTTACAATGGTGTTGTGAAAAAGAGTTTAGGGGTTTAAAACACATCGCGGGCCTTACTAAGAAACTAAATACGGAATTAAACTACTCTACGTATTGAAATGGGTTTACGGAACTTACTACACCAAAACTGGTGCTGAGGAAGAACATATGGAAATGTGAATGAGAGACAAAGGAAAAACAAACGTTCCAAAGCTTCAAAGTTTTTAAACCTGTCACGTCTTAACCAAGGGACTTTAGAACTTGAGATATAACTCACGATTTGCTTCTCCTTCTTTCCTTCTCACTCGACAATAAACAAAGAGAGTAGAGTGTGATTGTTTGAGTTTTGCTTTTGTTTGTGTAGGAACTCGTTATGGGTTTGTAGGGCATTTTAAAGAGGAGTTTTAGCACACAAGACATATGAGTTGACAAGTGATAATCATAGTCTTGTGTCATGGCAGTAGAATCGTGAGAGGGACAAGAAGCAAGGGACAAAAGGTTGTAATGGGATGGATCTTGTACGATTTGACAAGGAAAGGAAGGTATGATTATGTTGTCACGTGGGATTATAATATGTTATTTTATACTAAAGTTTTAAAAGAAAAGGAGATATACATTTCCATCAACAAGTTGCAAGGGGCACGTTTAATATCTGGTCCAAGGGTGTGTTTGTTTCTTCGTGTGTCACAAAAGGAAGAACAACAATAAAAATATGTAGGTGTGTGTGCGTTTGCTAATTTCAATAACTAGGGTGCGTTTTGGTCTCAACGTAACACAAGAAAAGAAGTAAAAAAAAATGAAATGTAAGAGAGTGTTTGTAGTCTCGGTATCACAAGGAAAAAGAAAGAAAGAAAAGAGAGAAAAAAATGTGATGGGTTTGATTGTTTGGGCTACGTAAAGAGGCGAGGCCCAATCCACAAGGGTGTCGGTTTGGTTTGTTAATAAACGAGCCAATGCCTAAATTAATTAAGGGTATGACGGGTTTAATTTAGTTACATTTCGCAAAGGCCCAAAAGTAATTGTCGGATTTCATTACTTGTTATTTAACTAACGTGGCTCGCGTGTGAGCTCGTTTCCAATAAAATGTGAATCACGTCACATAGTTATGATTTGTAATTGCATTTGTTAAAAAAAAAAAATTACTCATAAAAATGGTTTATTTAAACTTTCAAATTGGATTACTTCGTGTTTAACATTAATTAATGACTTGGTAAATTTACGGGTTATTACAGTACCTACCCGTTAAACAGAATTCCGTCCCGCAATTCTTAAACTGTGGTATTTGTCAAGGTTGTCTCATTAAGAGATTTTTTTTTATTTTTTTTTTTTTTATTTTTTTTTTTTATTTTTTTATTTTTTTTTTATTTTTTTTTATTATTATTATTACGAACAGTAACCCAACGACTATGAATAGTAGCCTAACGGCTACTTTTTGTTTTATAAATACCCCATTTTTATCTTTCATTTTTCCCATGCAATACTAAATTTTCACCTACATTCCTCTCATAAATTCCAAGATGTCGCACGTTATTACTGTTGTTGCGATCGTGTATGCTGTAGCAGTTGCTATCTACTTGGCCATCGTCCTAGATGAAGAAGGTTACGAGTTTTTGGCCGGAATTTTAGCGGTTCTAGTTCCTCTCGTGGTTCTAGTGGTCAGTGTAGATATACTTTGGGAGGTAATAGATAGTATTGCGAGAAAATTATTGTAATAAATCTTTATTTTATTTTAGTTTGTTGGGAATGCGTGTAACTATTATCAAGTCTTGGTCATAGCATTATGTAATAGGTTGCTTAGTTCTATATGGTCTTTATGTTTGTTATAGTGGTCGGCCCTTGTAGAAGGCCCATGGGCCGAGCCTTTTGTTTATTCCTTCTAGAAACACACCAAGAGTGTTGCCCTAGCCCTGGTGTCCTATATATACTCATGTAACCTCACATAGTGAGGTGTTGGTTTATTTCATATGCTAGTGAAACTAATGTCATATTACTTCTCATATTGAGTAAATCGACCACTTCTATTTCTCTATCTATTTATCTCATATCTATACTTGTGTGTTTACAATATGGTGACCTATCAAGTGGTATCAGATCTAGAAGAAGGTTATAAGTGTTCTTGTGTTGTTTTTCGAGCTAGTTTTGTATTTTTTTTACATTCGTATTTTTTAAGTTTTTGTTCTATCTAGTTTGTTTCTTGGTGTTTAACACTTTTTTTTATTACAAACTAGTATTATACACCTTGTTGAACAAGAAAGTTTCAAACTTTTTGGCTAAATTCAAGTTTTTCAAAAGCGTACTATTTCGTTCTACAAAATTTTGAACTACCAATACCTTCCTTAAAAACATTAAATTTTGCACCTTTCATTTAGTTTTAGTGTTTTTAAGGTTAGTTGTACAAAATTTTTTGTTTTAAAATCTGTTTTAAGTGTTCTTTAATTGTTTTTCAAAAAAAACTGACAAAAATTCGAACTAGCTCAAAAACCCTCTTTTTTCGAACTAGCTCTTAAACCCTAAAGTTTCGAACTAGCCTTCCAGGGATCTTCAGCAGGATTGTTGGACCACTATGTGTTTTTCTCTCTTGTATAAGTTTGAAAACACATCGACACTTGGAACTCTTTCTAATTTGTATAAGTTAGAAAGTTTAATTCGAAAATTTGAAACTTTCAAGCTAGCCTTCAAAGTTTCGAACAAAGGTTGAAACTTTCGAACTAAGGAACTTTCGAACTAGGACAGAATTTTCGAACTAGGACTTCATAAAATTTTTGAACAAGGACTTCACAAAGTTTCGAACATGGACTTCATAAAGTTTCAAACTAGGTTGAAAACTTTCGAACTAGCCACTCAAGAAACTTTCGAACTAGGACTTAAATTTCTGAACAACACATCACACTTTATAACCATCTACAAGATCCATCATCTACACAAGTGTAACAATGTCTCAACCACCTTAATTTAACTATTTTCAACAACAGTATCCTCAACAACACAAGTATTCTCAACAACAGCAGTATTTTCAACAACAACTATTCATGCAACAACATCAATTCTATCCAAAACAACAATTTTCTCAACAACAACCATACCAACAACAACAATGTAATCCTTCCCATTCCCTGCAAAACAGTCACACTGGTTTGATCAAATGTGTGAGGCCATCAGCAGCCAACAATCTAGACATGAAGCTAGATCACTTGACAGACCTCCAATGCTCACTCCTGGAAATTATGTTCAATGGGCAAGTAGATTCTTAAGGTTTATAGAACTCAAGAAACCTCATTGCAACTTTATGAAAAAGGTTATACTTGAAGGTCCTTTCCAAATGCCAACTACAACGGTTCCATGAGATGCAACTGCTATTCCTCCAAGACCTGAAACTGAGACCCTTGTTCCTGAAACTTAACTTACTGCAGAACAAATACTTCATCGTGAAGCAAATGAACTTGCA
Source organism: Artemisia tridentata subsp. tridentata (assembly GCA_021014915.2). Lineage (NCBI taxonomy): Eukaryota > Viridiplantae > Streptophyta > Magnoliopsida > Asterales > Asteraceae > Artemisia > Artemisia tridentata. The sequence goes on along the minus strand of CP139504.1, from coordinate 162,356,232 downwards.
ATGTCATATATTCTTCAGGGAATACCTAATCCGATTTTCCGAAGCATTGATGCTCAGAAAACAGCTAAGGATATGTGGGAACACGCTCATCTCTTAATGGAAGGCACTGAACTGAACCTAGAAGACATGGAATCCAAACATTACCTCGAATATACAATGTTCATGATTGAATCAGGGGAGTTACTAAAATCTTATTACCATCGGTTTACAATAATCATCAATGACTTGGACAGACACAACATTGTTTTACCAAGGATTGCAATCAACACTAAGTTTCTCAGCTGTCTTGGTCCAGATTGGCAAAAATATGTCACATTTGTTCGCCAAGCCCAAAATCTTCATAATGCATCGTATGGGTTGTTGTATGATTTTCTGAAGCACCATCAATCTGAAGTTGACAAAGATCGAGCTCTTCGTGGAACTTATTCACCTCCTACAGCTCTAAATTCATTGGCGCTGTTAGCTCAATCTCACTTTGCTCCACCTCCACAGTTAAACCATGCTTATGTCCAACAACAACATCACTTTTCCTACCCTCAACAAACCCCGTCAACTCAACTTATTCCATATGATTCGACACAGCAATCTGACAATCAACTTGTCCCGTATGACAACACTGACACCATGTTCTAAACAAATACAAACAATGACGAAGACGATGCATTCAACTCTTTGAATGAAGGATTTGCACTTATTGCTCGTGCCTTCAGCAAATTTTTAAACTAATCCAACAATCGTCTCCGCACTTCATCTAACACAAGGAATCAAGCTGTTGTACAAGATGTACGGGTTGAAATACAGAATCGTAACTATGGAAGAACGGGATCAGGAGGTTATATGGAAAATTCAGGAAATGGAAAACGGTTGAATGCAACTGGTGGAAATAGGAACAACGCAGGTGCTCCTCATAGAAGGGTTGAAATTGTTGAAACTGGGAATACAGAGACTGGGAATACTATGGTCAAGTGCTATAACTGCAATGGGAAAGGTCATCTGGCTAATGCATGTCCTAAACCCAGAGTCAGAGGCAGTGAGTTTCATAAACAGGAACTACTTCTAACTCTAAAGGATGAATTAGGGGGCACTCTCACAGAAAAAGAAAACAGCTTCATGGCAAATGCATATTCAGATGATGACATGGAAGATTTGGAAGCAAATGCAGCTGTGATGCTAATGGCAAATATGCAGGAACTTTACATGAGTGACACAGGCCCAGTGTATGACACTCATGGTCTGTCTCAGGTACCTGATCCAACCACATGTCTGATACATGAAAATCCACGTTTTCTACACACAACACTCAAAGAAAATCCAAAGTTGTATAGTCGAGACCAATTATTTGATGAATCAATTGTGCGTGTTGTTGTACATGATTGTGAGGAAGAACAGGAACAGGAAGAAGAGAGTCGATCAAAAATGAACTTTAAACCATATGCTATACCTTTTGATTATTCAAACGTGCCTCACATTTTTGACACCTTCGTTCCTCAAAGAGATAAAACAGAACAACCATGGTTTGTAATGCAAATTCATGAATCTTCTTCTGATGTTTGTCCTGTTAAACCAGTGGCACAAATAAATTGCCCTTTACCAACCTCTGGTGAAATTACACCATTACCTAAATGTTGTCTTGTACTTAGGTATTTTGATACGTTTATGGATGACATCAAATTTTTAGAACATGCAATTGAACGTAACTCAAAGATAAAAGTTTCCACTTTTCAATCTGCTTATGAAAAAGAAAAGAGAGAAAATTTTCAAACACAATTCTTACCACATGTTCAACATTTGCGTCTTTGTG